>PNEQ01069754.1:81149-130592 GCA_003012365.1 Medauroidea extradentata | reverse complement strand
CAGAATCAGAGATGTTAGAACTGGTATACTATAGAAACACGTGCTTTAGAACAGTCGTATAATAGAAACACACATCTAAGAACTGTCATACTTTAGAAACACATAATATAGAACTGGCATTGCTTAGAACATTCTGTCTTCTGTGTTTCTGTCGTATGTGTTTCTACCGAGTGTGTTTCTAACATCAGACAGCACCCCAGTGATAACGAGAAAATATCTTTAAACGGCAAGGGCTTAATGCATGTAAAGCAAATGAATTGTTCCTAACTAATCAAGCGAAAAAAAGAATAATAACGGTTATGCAACATATGAAATGCTAGAATATGTTGAGGCTGCAGTGGCCGAGTGGTCAGATTACTCGCCTCCCTCCAAGGCGATCCGGGCTCGATTCCCGGCGTAGTCGGTCCCCGTATTTTCGCATGTGGAAATCGCGCCGGACGATGTCGCGGGTCGGCGGGTTTTCTCAGCGATCTCCCGTTTCCCCCCGTTCCCTCCACTCACTTGAACATGTACAAGATTAAACCAAATTTATTACTTACTACATTTTACATATCATAAAATGGAATAATTTTAAATTACTATAGGCAGGATAAAAATTTAGAATTAAACCGGAGTAAACATATGTAACTAATGCAAATATATTCATTTCACTAAAGCAATAATATTAGCATCGCAAAAACTTGGAAATTAGCAAAACCATTTATTTATGCTTGAACAACACAAATACGACCTCACATATCTAGCTATAACAGTTTTCGCTCGTGTTAAAATAAGTAACGCATTTAGACTTTGTCCTAAAAATACGTTCGTTCCCACGTAACTAACCGGCAAGAAATATGAAATACGAGTCTCTCCCCTCCCGACATTTAAGATATACTTCAACTGGCTGTTACCACTAGCGTACATAAAACATCCATGTCTGCGATGGCACACACACCAGCAGGTTGCCATGACAACTCGATTTCGTATGTGTAATTTACATCAGCTCGTAAAGCTAATGTAAGCATTATTCTTGAGAGAATTTTAATCGGCGACGTATCGTAAAAAGTGCGCATGGCATCATTGTCACATAACTTGTGTTTAACTCTAGTTCACATATTTTATAGCGGCTCTTTAAGATTGAGTGATAGTCGCCATTTTGAATTTTTGTATTTTGCGTCATAACTTTTCATCTTAGTAAATTTTTGGAACTTTTAACCTAACTCCGGAATAGGATACATATTGATAGGCTTTTAGACACCGTAATTATATTTTTATCGTTACTATTGTTACAGATCGAATTGAAGTTAGAAAATTCTTATTACATTCGTAACTGCAATCCTATCTGTAACAACAGTAATGGAAGATAAAGATTTGTGGTGTCTAAAATTGTATCGATATTTATTCTATTCTGCAGTTAAGTTAAAGTTCCATGAATTTAGGCAGAAGAAAAGTTATGACACAAAATACAAAAATTCAAGACGGTGACTATCACTCACTCTTAACACTATAATAATACTTTCCCAAAACCATATTTCTGTGAGCCAGTAGCCTACGCTTGGGGCTTATGTTTCTACAGTATCGTAATTATAAAACAGTTAATTTTAGTTTTCATAAAGGAATTTTAAATCAACTTTGAACAACCCAGTTTATTTTTATAATAATCCACCTACTTTTTTTTCGAGTATTAACTTTTGTAGCATAAAATAAACACACGTGTCTGTGTGTGTTAAACATATTAAAGTTTGGAAATTGTTAGGACATTTTTTCGAGAAACAAGAGCGAGAAAAATAACCGGTCACACACTGAGTTGTGCGTCCTGAAAAGACTGCTGTGTGTGATCCCGATAACACTGGGTTCCGGCGCTCTAGTATACCTTGCTTGACATGTCTGCATCTTTGAGAGTAATGTAACCACACGTTTACATCACTCTAACGTTCGACACTGTGTCTAGTAACCCACAGACTTCGCAAGCTTTCTCTAATTACTCCTGTTGAGTGGGGGTCAAGTCGGAAAACCTGGTTGACCACGCTACGTACTCCGTTTACAATTCATATACTGAGGAATTCCTTGCCATGGTAATCCAGAACGTTCGCTGAGAAATGTGCTTGCAAACCAATTTAGAGTGAGAACAACGTTTGCAATCTTGTTGTCGAACGTCGTATAAACCGTCTAAGTGAAACACGGGGTGCTACTTAACTCTACCGACACACGTCGGCAGGTGATTCCTCACAAACTCAGGAAGTCTATTCCGAAGGAATCCATTGGCAGTAGTATGAGTAGTTAAATAAATTTTTTCCACGTGACTCAATCATAATGAAATACAAAAGAGTGAAATTTTTGAGTACTTCATTATTAAACGATGGCATACGAAGCACGAAAATTTGGGCTGCGATGTCAACCCCCATACGTAAAAGTTATGGGGTTGGAACTAATATACTCTAAATACAACTACGCCATCGTCACAAACACTTGTAGTCTAGGTTTTTCTCGTCGTATGTGTCAGCTTAGAGAGTGACTTTGAGATCGAGCTGCTCGTAGATAATATTCCCACTTCAGCCTGAACCATACTCGGAGGATATGTTATTTTTGACGAGGCATCTCCAATAGCTTCGCTGCTTTTTCAGTCTAGGGACAACGTTCACAAAAGACGCTCTAGTCGGTGTGATCCCGGTGCAAGGCGCACATTGCACTGTTGGCACGGATTACGCAATTGGGAAGATTTGCTAACACCGTCTCCTCGACTATTTCTCCTTCTTGACCTCTCGAAGAAGACGGCTGCTTTCGCCTCGACCATCACAGACACCTCACCTCTGACTGCACTCTCTTTTTGGTCGGCCGCTCCCTTCTGCAGTCCCGTTTACACTGCCATCCTCATTGGACCGGTTGTTACGGCGCCGGCGTCTGGAGGTGGAGTTATTACACGACAGCCGGCGCGGGTTTTGTCTGGTGAAGTCGCTGGCCATGAAGCAACGTCGAGATTCCATACATACTCATCACACAGGAAAACAAGCTGTATTCTTTCCCCTGTTTTTCCCTTTTTAAGAGCCCATGTCACTTATCACACTGAATTTTTCTTAATTTCTTCCGGATCCAAAATTTTGGAAGATTTATTTGAAACTGTTTGAACAGGAACATATCTAATTCGCTAATTATGAAATAATTAAGATAAGTCAATTTACGTGCTTTAATGCATTTCTTTGGCCCCAAGGTGTCCATCTATCCGATGCCAAGACTATGCTTTAGAGCTCCATGGTGTAATGTTCCTTGATGAATTTTTATAACTTTATAACAATTTATGCATCTAATTGAATAATTCACACTACCGATGAGAGAGGTTTTAATTTTTATAAAATAACTAGCAGTCCCCCGCGGCTTTGCTCGCGAGTATTATTCGTAGCTGATAATATTTACTTTAATTGAGAAACCTCTTTGTACACAAGATTGGTACTTTAGTCATCAAGTGTTAGAATGTCAATGCGGCTAGTTGAACTAATTCTGCAGCAGGATAATTAGCTATAGCTGTCCACGCGAAAAGAAGTCTTAAGTTTGCCCCTGCCACTAACAGCGACTACTCCTGGGCCTTATTTAAAGCCCTGCCTATTTGACGCTGTGGGGTGATTACAGACACCTAAGGTAAGAGGTTAATCGAATGAGAAACATCTGTTTACCCTGTGCACAATCATTGGTGATGGTGCTCTCAATTATATATTTTCAAAATATTCACTTTAACTTTATTGATATTACAAAGTTTCAGAGGGTAAAGGTTTCGCGGAAACGTATTTGGTGACCCAAACTTGAGATTAGTGAGATGATATATCGTCGGTTTACTGCCAA
The DNA here is from genome assembly GCA_003012365.1 of Medauroidea extradentata. Lineage (NCBI taxonomy): Eukaryota > Metazoa > Arthropoda > Insecta > Phasmatodea > Phasmatidae > Medauroidea > Medauroidea extradentata. The sequence goes on along the minus strand of PNEQ01069754.1, from coordinate 126,776 downwards.
AAGCAACAAAGTCAAAATGAGATAAAATTATAAAAATGCTAGGAATATGTATATGTTGTTCACGAACAATTGCCCAAGTTTAAAGTCTATTCGTTGTTTCGTACTGTTGTGTCACAGTATAGTAACATACCACATGTTGGCAATATCTACAATTTAATACTGTTTTTAAACGAAATAGCATTTATGACTTAATCAGTTTTGGCAGTATACCGACGATATGTCAGCTGATATTGTATAGAGGAACATAAGTGGAAAGCGAACTGCAATTTTACCCCTTTTAAATACTACATGTAAATTGCACTAATTCGATCTGCCTTGTAGTTTTTGTGTGTCAGAATTGAACGTTTGCACGCAGCTTTTAACGGAATTCGAGCCCAGAACCTCCCGGAATTTATACCTGAGTGACAAAAAACTGCGTTATGTAACGTCGAAATGATTTATGAAAATAAAATTTATTGAAAAAATAAATAAAATATCTGTGTCCTGGGCTCATAGCGGTTGTACAACACTACGTCTCGATAGGTTACTGTAGTGAAACTCCTGTATAAGTTGTTTCTCGCTGCTCGTTCCTGCTTTTCGGATCGTCTGCCTTGATTATTGACCAACTAAGTTTTATTCTTAATAATTACGTTTCTTACAAATAAATAAAATACGTACATATTTTTTTAAAATATTTACGTAAGCATCACTCTGACGCGAACAACACCTCAATATCGCTACTGGTTAGATAGATATCGTGGGTTAATGGAAAACAAATTTTGTGCTTTTTCACCCTTTTGGGTTTCGAATTTCGAAATATTTTTAATTTACGTCTTAGACGTTTGTATAATTATCCAACTGAAGTGTAAATCACATCGCTAGCCCGTTCAGTCGAATCAAAATCGATCATTCACTAAAAAAAATACACATATCACCCCTGCACAGTATTGAGAAATCTAATTTCGAAAAATCTGAAAACAGTTTTGCGATAATTTCTGTAATCATCATGAAGCAAAAATTAATTGTATATCTCGACGGGTTCGATAGATATCGAGGATTTATCTAAAACACGTTCAAGGTCTTTTCACCACTTAAGAGAGTAAATTTCGAAAAACCCTTTAATCAGGTTTTAGAATACTTTATTGGTATCTCGTGGACGTAAAAAACACAACATTAGCCCGCTGGGTTCAAGATATATCGACGATTAATTGAAAACGCTTTTCACCACTTTTCACCCCTTTTCACATCCTTAGGTGGCGAATTTCGAAAATTCCTAAAATAACTTTTTAGGTATTTAAATAAGCATCAATCCTAAACAAAAATCATGTCTCTGTATAAAAAACTATGGGATCGATATATATCGATTGTGAGTCGAAAACTCTTATTACCCCTTTTTTAACCAGTTTAGGGCCGAATTCGGAACATATATTTTAAGTGGTACTTGGGATATTTACAAAAGCACCAATTTAAAGCAAAGAGTACTTCGATATCTCGATTGATTCGATAAATATGGAAGGATAATCGAAAACACATTTCACGTATTTTCACCCCTTTAAATAACGAATTTCGAAACGTCTTTTGAGTCCTGTCATAGACATTTGTAAAAGTAATCAATTAAAGTTAAAATCAGGACGATAGCCAATTGTGTTTCAAAGATAAAGACGATTCATTAAAAACATATTTTGCCCCATTTTACTGCCTGGAGGTCGAATTTCAAAAAAACCTAAAACTACTTTTTGGGTATTTACGTAAGCAATATTTTGAAGTGAATATTAACTCTCTATCCCGAAGGGTTCGATAGATATCGATAGTTGATTGGAAACACATTTAAGGTCTTTTCAGCCCCTTAAATGTTGAACTTCGAAAAATCCTTAAAATGGCCAATATGCATTTTTACGAGTTTCCTATTAAAGTAAAAATCACGATAGGCCGTCGGGTTCGAGCTCTATCGACGTTTCTTCGGAAACACATTTCGCCCCTTTTCACCCCTTTAGAGGTTGAATTTCGAAAAATCCCTTCTTAGTGCTCGCCTACGACCTGAGGGGAACCCCCACAAAAAATTTCACGATTCTAGGTTCAGCGGTTTGGGCTGCAGTTTGATATGTCAGTCAGTCAGTCAGTCAATCAGTCAGCTTTCATTTATTTATATATATATATATATATATATATATATATATATATATATATATATATATATATATATATATATATAGATGTGTGCTAAACTAGTCATCCAAAATTGCAAGAAATGAGTTTTCCAGACAGATGTAAGGTAAAGGAAAATTTGCCCAGCAAATTAGAAACGACACTGGAGAAATTATTGCATAGGTCCAACCAATACAATGTCAGTTATGACTTAAAGCCCTACACCACTTAACTACAGAATGTGCACAGTAAAGTGATTCCGTACAAGGTTCAACGGCTGCCGTAACCCGTTCCACTTTATTAATCTTGCGCTTCATTCATGAAACATTCCACACTAAAGGAAGTCCTTGAAATAGAAACAGCAGGCTACTCTGGCGTCTCGGTCGTGATGCATGTGGAAGGGTAACCTATAGGAATTAAATCATTAAATTATAGGATAACCCATAATCGTGGATATTATTTTAAACTGTTTCGCTCAGGCAAACGCAATCGTTTTCCGCAGAAAGGAACTCTCCCCCACCTCCCAAAAAAACGTTTAAATTTAAATAAAAATTGCAGACACTTGCGTTTAATGTTTAGATACCGAAACGCTGGCATTTTCTTCCTAGTTAGTAGTAGGCTTCACCCGAATGTAAAGTTATTTTTATTTTAATTAATCTATTAATTAAAATTGCTAATGTTGAATTCTACAAATTTGAACGTTTTTCTTTTTTCGTATTACTATCCTATTAATTATCGTTTGTTCCAATTTAGTGCAGCTATCATAGAAAAGATCTAAGTATCCAGCATCTTAGTTAGTGGATTTGAAGAATTAGGTATGTAATTTTGAAAGTCACCGGCTTTGTTAAAAACATACTCTCTCACATGTTTTACAATTTTGCAGCAGTCCTGTTTTCCGTCAGTTAAAAGTTAACTGTACAACGGTCATTCTTAATTAGAAACACAGTGGGGGTACGTTGGCACGTGAGTGGATACATTGACGAGGTAGAACATGATATCTCCTTCACGGGTGTGTAGCTGACGGGGGGCATTGTGATCCTTAGTGAACATTGTAGGCAATGAAAGATGAACTCTGGGTGCTCCTAGGACGTAGTGTCAGGTGTTCTCAGCCTCCCATACACTCACCAGCTGTGCGGCACGTGCACTGTTTGGTGTATTATTGGAGACAGACGTACTACTACGACATTGGAACTGATTCAGTTAAGGCTCACGCCAATACGTTTGATCACATAGATGGTATAATTTTAATGGACTTAAATTATGTAAGTATTCAGTATAAATAGATTAACTGTAAACTACAAAACGGCAAACTTCTAGTTTTTCACGTCCCAAATACAACGAAATATTTGTCCGAGGAAGCCTACATATTTTGAGAATAAAATAATACGGAAAGGTAATAAAGTAACACATTTGCGTATACACATAGGTTCAACTCTGAATTAGAACATACAGCATTGTACCTAAGAAGATAAATATCTCCCGTTATATAAACACAACATAAACTTTTGTCTGGAGTTACTGTACACAGAGAAGGTTAAATAAGATATATAAATGTGTTCCAAAATAAAGTTATACGTGCACTTTTCAGGCTCTCGTCAGATCTCACGCCTCGTTTTTAAATGCATATTGCTCAAAACTCAGTGATACGAGTTAACTGCGCTGTGCACTGCATATTCAATAAAACAGTAAATACCACTGACGTTAAAGTGAGTTTATCATGAGTGACGAACTACATACATAGGCTACCCATAGAACAAGAAAAATCAACTCGATACACATGTCAAGAATAAATACACAAGATTGTGCTCAAAACGAAACGTAGTTTATGTATTATAAAACTCATATTGAGCTACCGAATGACATTGAAAGAACAAAAGTAAAATCATGTTAACTAAAAGTAAAAAGTTATTAAAATAATGTATTTATCCCAAAAATAAACATCAACCTAGAAATCTGTTGCGGTGGGTAACCCTTAAACAATAAGTACCTTGTAAGTTACAGGTGCATATATGTATTTTTTTATTCTCACCCCCTCCCTTCTTACAAAACATAAGTTTACTAAAAGGAATATTTAATCTATAATTAAAACTATACTGTTGAATTAATGTTACGTCGATAGTGGTGTACACGCGATTTCTAAATACGATGTAGGTTTTATAATGCGACTATTTTCGTACGAAAATATTAAGGTAGGTTGTCAACCTAAAAAAAATAGTTAATATTTTATCTATGCAAAATATAGTAAACCAGTTAAAAATAAAAATCGTTGTGCACACTGCCTTATGATGGCTATATCTCCAACTTATGAAGTGGCTATTCCATAAACGTATACCATTCATGAATATAACAGAGGTTGTCCATCCTGTTATTGCGCAAGTAACTAATAACAAATATTGGGAAATAGTTTTAACTATTGCAAGAATTTCTCGTCGGAATTTATTTGCATTTTGCCAACATGTTATTCAGAACGCGATAATATAAAAATTTTTGAACTGGTGAAATTATATCTTAGCTGGTTTATTTTTATAACTATTTTGTAAATCAACAGTCTAACTTTATATTAAAAGTGTTATGAAACCCGAATTATAGGTTAGACTATTTTGAAATTATAGTAAAATTTAACGACCTCGATGAAAATGCCTACAATTTTTGCGGCAAAACTCAAGATCTTAATTACTGTTTTCCAAACCAGTCTGTGAATAAATTTTTGAAATATAGTGTAGACCACCGAAATATGCCTTTAATCCTTACGTAGGCTGTTCACTTTGAAATGAGCACTTCTCAGCACTTATAATAACCAAACAAATGTATGCATTGGGGCTATAGAAGTAAAGTATTGAGAGTTGTGAAATGTTTACACTAGGTTTTAGTTACCTGTATATTTTCGTATTTAAAATAGTAAAGACGGAGGCATAATTGTTCACAGAAAATTGTAAGTAGTGCTAAGTTTATCCTGAACAGCCTATAAGCATAACTAATCGTAATGCGATTGCTCTAACACCCACGATCTTGACTAACTTGTTTGAAGTGGCACGTTTTTAGATTTTAAAATTATCATTCATCACAAAACTAAAGTAACTGCATTGCCAGCTAAAACGCAAAATAATTTTTAAAACCTGCAGGTATTTGTAATCTACTTAGTACAATACTCAGAAATGCTTACTTCACTTCGCCAGTGTGGTTGGCAACCTGTGAAACACTTACGGTTAGCCGGCGGAACGTAGCTGGTGCTGCGATCTAGCGGGTTTCCTTCGCGACACAATCTAACTGCACTGGCTCAGCGTTACTGGTGCTGCAGCCTACGTAGGAAACCTCGTCGATTTTTCTTTTTCCTTGGAGCGAAGACAGCATGTTAAATTTTTGGGTACGAAAGTTGTAAGTGAAATGGACACGATAAGTAAAAACATTCAATTATTTTCTGCTACATACCATACTTAATTCTTAGTTTATAATATTATATAAAAATTATCTTCGTTATTTTCTGAAGGCACGAATCATGGAATAAGGGAACGCGTGATGAGCCTGCCCTAGGCAAATTAATATATAAATTGGTTTTATTTTCAGCTGAGCAGTTTTGCTTTAAAATTTTAGGCATTTTATATCAGTTTTTACGTCAGAACAGTGTGTCGACCCTAATTTTATTTTTTGATGTGCATGATCAGCGTATTGAATGGTCACAAAATACCACACCAACAAATTTAAAATGCATACTAAATTTCACATTAACGTGTCTATCTTCCTAGCCTTTGAACTGCACTGCAGTGGGCTGGAAATATGCGTTTATTCGTAAACCAATTATAAGTTCACAATGTAACTATCCACGGAAATAAAACACATTTAATAAAATCAGGGGGTAGCCATGCCGTATACTGCCCAGGCCACGGTCGTAGAAGAACAGATCTGGACACTCGCCTATCTACCAATGTATTTTACTTGGTCCCCTTGTTTGGCTGTGGTTCAAGTTACCGAGAATGTTGTACTTTTTGGCGCTGTAATCCGGGCGGTTGGACTCAAACTCCGCCCACTTTTTTCCATTGTTTACATTATAAAGTAAATAAAGATTTCTGGAGCTATTATTTAAAATTGTGAGCGAAGGAAGTACTCCATAAATTGATAAAAAAAATACGTTTTGATAAATTGTTTATCTTAATGGGAGGAAGTGGGCGGAGTTTGAGCTCGACCGCCCGGATTACAGCGCCAAAAATGTATAGCATTATCGGTAATTTGGTGAACTGCAGCCAAACAACAAGGGGGTCGAGTTTCCAGGCGAGTGTCCAGACATGTTCTTCTACGGCCCTGGTCCAGGCAAACACTTTAAGTCAGTGTATTTGTGCCCTTATTGCTTGAACGTAAATATACATGGTCACTGTAGCCCATAAACATTGTTTCCGCCATAAGAGTCGATGTATTTTACTCAAAGTTTGAAGAACATTAGAGTAAAAATTATTTATCGTATGCATATGTGCCGTGTTTTTCTCAGTCTGCGTTGATGGAGAACAAAATTTTGAAATAAAATTAAAAATCGACAACATGATTGCGTTTTGAAACACATTTCTGTGCGTACCGACTGTTTGTGCATGGAAACCATTGTTGAAGTAACCTGATACCTTTATGTTAGTTTCTGTCATTAATTTAACACTTTGTGTGCAAATTTGTTTGTTTTATTGCTATTAACAAGCAGTTGCACCTTGCACATCGTGAGTGACGTACATATGCGTAAATAAACAATATAAGTGGCTGTATTTTCAGGTTATTTCGCTTTGTTTATCTATATACACAATTGTTTAACCATATAATTTACACTATGCAAATGTAAAACATGGCTTTTTTACTCATGAAATGTAACAGTAGCAGAGGTGTTTCACGTACCTGTTCGCTCTTTACACTAGAATTCAAAGCACTTAACCGTATTCATTCTATCTGTTCATTCTACAGCATTACCAATACCATACGAGCCGCTTACGAAAACCTTACTCGATCTACTCGATGATGTGTGTTGATCAACAATAACGAATTGTTCGCGCAAAACTGGCATATATACGTCGACTACAAGTAAGTCCCAACATGCCATCTCCTGTATACTCCTACCTCCGTGAATAAAATATTGTAAAGAACTTTCAAAACTTGACGCGCACTTGAAATTATTTCCAAGCTCTCCTTCACGCAGGGGCGATGGGGGTAGGGGGGCTGGATTTGGAAGGAAATGTATAAAACAATTTTTTGTGTATTTTGTAAGTAAGCACATAAAAAGCAAATTTTTTATTACTAAAGTTTGTAATTTTTACATGCTTGATTAATAAAAAAAGACGCAACGAGGCCACTGTCACCAAAAAAAAATCCTCGCCTCCCCCCTTCCCAAGAAAAACATGAAATGACGCCCCTGCCTCCTTGGTTAAAACCACAGCTATATCCCAAGATATAGGCTACAGTACTTCTCAGATAAGTAAGAAACAAATTAAACTTTGACATCAACTTTCCACCAATAAAATATAAGGGACGGTAATTTTAGTCCCGTAGTTCCAGCGGACAACTAAACACTGCCAGCCAGTTCACCGCCTTGTCATTAAGTTCAAGTGCGATAAAGTAAAAAATTTATATTTATATGAAATAGTGTTAGTTTTGTAGACGATACTTGTGAGTACATTTTACTCTTACGAAAAAATTTCAGCTCTCATAGTTTTCTCATAGCGGTGCGTCAAAGTCAAAATTTGCGTGTTCTGCTGCCACACAAATAGTGAAAACCAACTGACTACTTACGTTCAATAATTCACAGTGAAATAACATACTATGGGCTATGTAATAAAACATTTGAAAAAATCACGCGGTCTTTTTTTCTGTATTTTAAAAAATTGCTGAATGTGCAACTTATTTTCTGTACTTTTGCTATCTTTAAAAAAAAAATCCAAAAGATTACATTGTAAGTTTTAAAATGTTTTATTGCGTAGCTCATGGTATGTTAATTCGCAGTGAATTATTTCGTTTAAGTAGATCAATTAGTATTCGGTATTTGCATGGCAGCGTAACAAACAAATTTTGACTTTAACTCACCGCCATGAAAAAACTATGAGAGCTAAAATTGTTTCGTAAGAGTAAAATGTACTCACAAGTATCGTTTGTGAAACTAACAAAACTTCACAAAAATATGAAATTATAATTTTTTCGTACTTGAATACCCTTAAGAGCGATGTGGCACCAGGCGCGCGCGTCAAAGTAGCTCTTATCGCTATATTGCTTCTGTGCCTGTAGTTCGCTAAACATCACTCTTCTGCAGACGGGCCTCTTAAAGTAATGTGTGATTTCCTGTTTTGTCGTAAACCAGCCTTGTAAGTTTTGTCTTAAGATAAATATATCATACTTTCCTGTTGGAGTTGATAAAAATCACGACTGTAGCTTAACAGTCAAGTTAAGTAGTTTGGTAAAACGTTTAAACAATTTTAGTCAGGGTATTTTACTGTCTAGTTTATACCTTCCACTAACTACGGAGACTAAGGTTCTTAATAAAGCCACGGCGATAGTTTTTTTAGTATATGCCTACTTTGGTAAGGTTCGGTTTTAGTCACAATGTTGAATTTCATTATGTTTTGCATTTTTGTAATTCTGAGAAGTAAAAAGTGAAATCGGCGACTATACCGCAAATTCTATTTACTTTGCTCTACACTACAAGCATAGCAATAGAGCTAGTAATGTATAGTTTGGTCGCAATTTGTCGGGCAAATTATGAGTATAAAAAACTTTACCACACAGGTTGCGGCATAATTATACGTCAATAGCTAAATCTCAAGGTCTGTACTGTAGCGAAACGTAAATAGAATTTGAGGTATAATCGCATATTTAGCTATTTTCTTCTTAGAATTCCAAAAAAAGAGAAAATATAATGTTAGTCATGATGAACTCTGATTTTTATTTCTTAAGTATACGTGTAGGATAAATAGAATGGCATTATTCCACAGTATTTTGTGGCTGTCTTCCAATACATGCTCTGCTGCCAGATAGTAATCTTGAGTTTTGCCTTTCTTAATGTTCTTTTTATGCTCGTTTATTAGCGTGACAGGTAACATTTTGTACACACTTTCACACTCGCAAGGTATTTGACTTACACTGTCCTGGGCTTGTAATTTTTCAGTGGCTCGTTTCTGCTTTTTAATTTGGCTTTACGTTTAAAAGAGGTCGGCAGGGTGAATATGCATGTTTTATTTATTTTCAGTTAAAGAATACGAATATGCGAAATTACCATGGTCCCTCCCTGCAGGTTTAAGGTTGTCTATTTTGTATATTGTCAAGCGATGTGGATTTTTATGTTCCGTCTTATGGTATTTATAAGGTAGCCTTTTGGAAGAAACGATTTTTCTTGACACGTCAGAAACAATTGTTTCCTTAGAGATAAATAATTTTTTCAGCTCGGTTAGCACAAGTGAGGGTTATCCTAGTTGTTCTACTTGCAAAGTGATAAGAGATAAAGTGGCTGGTGTGAATACGTTTTATGTAAACTTTTACATGTAAAATTTTATAGATTTTATTTGACTCTTATACAGATAAGTACGGTTTCCATCTCTTACATGAAGTGTTTTGATGGCCTGAGTGAGACAATTTTAAAATTCGTCCAGTTTGTTAGTTCCGTGCCGCCATAGTCAGAAATGTCATCTAAGTAACAAGGCCAGACCTAAGTGAAATGTTGTTTTCTTCAGGGTCTTTTCCACGAAATTCTCCATAAAATATCTTGGCCATAGAATGTTAAAATGCGTATTGCGTTGCTATGCTATATGTTCTTACGTAGTTAGTTTTTAAATGTCTTGTTGGCTCAAAATGATGTGAGTTCAATTATAGATTGTATATATGTTGTTAAATTCAGTGTGCTATAATTCTTCAGTTTTGTCTTTGTGATAGCATGTGTCTGTGCTACAGAACATCGAAGCTCATAAGATCGTCAATAATGCAAATTTTAAGGACTTAAGAATGTTTAATGAACGTAGGTGTACGACATGTTAGTGGTTCAACAATATGTAGCCCAAAAGTTGACAAGCTATATCATTGAGGCCATAAAGGCATACATGTTAGGTATACTCAGCATTCATTTACGTCAGTAGCATCTTTGTCAAGATCGTTAATTTTGTTGACATAATGTGTTCTTTCCAATACAACTGCGACCAATTTTTTTTGGGTTGGGGGGGGGGGGAATTCAGTGTTGCGATTGTGTTGTTCTTGTACAGTTTTGTAACCCATTTTTCACACATCTGGATTTGTTTTTATGTACTTTTATGTTATCCTTTTTGCTTGTGTTGTCTTTCTGTACACGTTGACTACATTATTGGATTTTTTAGTTTTACATATATATATGACTGGACACGGTTTTCTTTACCGTTTACCTGTCGCAATCATGGTCACATGTCGCAACGTATTGCTGTAGTGACACACTTCAGCAATATTTCGCTTAGTCACTATTTGAAAATGCAGACTTTTTTTTAAATATAATAATACGTGTGTCGTTTCGACGCGTACATCAGCCGTCCCCTAATTAGCCATCATAATTTAAATCCAGTGAGCAAATATTTCGATACATTCTGTTAGGTTTAAATTTTTTGTCCAAACAAATATTTAATGATTCGAAGACCAAAATTTCGTTCTCCAGGGAAGATTTTGTTGACTAAACAAAAAGGGTCTAATTCAGTTATAACATTTTTTTTTGTTGGATTGACAGTCAGAAGTTAATTTTTACGTCACATATAAATGTATTGTTTCCTGTACCAACACCTTCTCTAAGTGGGAAGTAGCAGACGCATAAATTGAACACAATTAAGGACCGAAAGAATAAAACCACATTATAGAAAGTATTAAAACCAAAAAAATTAACTGAAAAGGCGGGATTTCTGTCATAATATTAAAGTCAGTATGTAGGGAAGAAAACATATATGACTGTTGAATAATGTGATATATGGGTAATGAGTCAGGCAGACGTGCTACGCGTACGCTCGTAAATAAAAAAAACATGTTCGTGACTTATCTTCTTTCATTGTCGAGGTGTGACATAGAAGACGAGAAACTTTGTCACTTTAGTTTTGGGTCCGCGGTGATGTGATGTCCAGACATACCGCCCATCACGGAGATAAGGATTCAATTCCCGGCGGAATCACCCCCAAGTGTCGCATGTGGGAAACGTGGCGGACGTTGTCGCTTGCCGACGAGCCTTCTTGGGGACCCATCCCGTCTCAACACAGTTCCGATCCGCCGCTGCTCTGAAATCACCGTTAACACGTTGGACTGACATTCGTGGGGATCTAGATTCGATTTCCAGCTCCGGCCATCATGATTTCGGTTTTACGTGGTTTCTGTAAATCACTCCAGATGGTTCCTTAAAAGTCATGGCTAGATATGATACATGCTTTATCGCGGGAAAACTTGACTGTTTGCTGGGTTTCAAAGTACGTTCAGCTTATGAAAAGATTACTGGCTCTCGCTTGTACATAGAGCTGTTGCCCTATTTTGCTAAGACAGTAAGAATCCCACTATTGCAATATTTGTCGCCTTGTATTAGTCTGCAGACAGCTACATTGTGTCAGACGTATATCACCCAACTATACATGTTGTAAAAAAACAGTGTTTTCAAGGGTATGTTGGACAAAAAAAAATTCTGGCGATATACCATCATCTCTAGCCATGGCTAATAATTCTTCTCCCTGTTCCGGTCATTGTGTACATGTGTTTATCGTCGTCATTAATAGCCTTGCTGTCGACGAGACGTAAACCCCTCTTACTTTACCTTACCTTAGCTAAAGTCCTCGCTCAATACGTCCTTCTATTCCACCTTTTCCATTTTTGTCTGTAATACCAAAGTAGTTATTTGGTTGACGTTTCTTTTTTCAGACGGTGATTACTGCAGAAGAAGTCTAGAGACCACCGGCATCCAAGTACGCCTGCTGCCCTACAACACAGCGCCGTCGCCAACATCTCTATCCAAGAATACTCTATTGCTACTGGCTGCTGAGTGTGTTCTCGTATCGCTGCTGACTCGACTCGTCCTCTCGTAGTAGAGAACTATTGTCGCTCTTTAGGTCGCCCGAACCATGTCTATAGACCATTCACGACAAGATGAGCACTTTTTAATGCCGGATACTGCACCATGTGTATTAGTGACTACTAAGCAGAGAATACTCTTCGGTAAAATGTCGTTAGTCTCCTAGTTTAAGAGTTAGGTCCCAAATACCAGTGAGCTGAATGTAGGGTAGATTGTTCGCACTACCGTGTTATTTTTCTTGTTAAGTGATATGGAAAGGCAAGTTGTCGAGAAAACGACAGGAATACTCAATCGTTGGTTAAATCTGAACTACTCATCATAATTTGATAAAACATTTTTGCTGAGTCGATATTTTACTAGCGGACGTCTGTCTATACAGCAATAGACGGTAGTATGCTTTGCTTTCGAATAAAAAATTTAAAAATGTTTTTAGAAAAATAGGAGCTTGAAGCCACAAAATCCATAAAAAACGGTAAACTTGAATTTTTATATAATTGCAATGGGATAATTTTCAGGTCTATATAAACGAATTTAAAAAATACGTTTCTATCTGAAAATAATGTTTTTATCCCAAAAACTCTCGCGCAGAACTTTATGGATGTTGAAATTATTTTCAAATCTAAATGCGAGTATTTTAGAAAATCGGTTATTACAGAGACCTATGATAAAAATTATAAAAATGACAATTTTTACTTTTTGTAGATTTTGTGGTTTAATGCCCTGATTTTTCTAAAAACAGTTTTTAAGTTTTTACTCGAAAGTAAAGCATACTACCTCATAGTGCTATATAAATAAATATCCGCTGATAAAATATCTACTCGGCAAAAAATTCTCATCTAATTTTGATGAGTGGTTAAGATTTTATTAACGATTGATGTTCTAGCCGTCCGCTCGACATCGTAGGTACCTTTCCATACCCCTTAACAAAGATATGGCGACTTATTACTGACTAATATTTTCCTCTTAGTTTTGGTCACAGATTCATGTGGCGCAGTTCGTATCCTCGAATTACCTTACCCTTTACTTCCATGTTGCTATGTTGCTGTTTTTTTTACCTTTAATAAACTTTCCTCGTAAACTAAGGGCCATACAACTTTTTACAAACGAATATTTTCTAATTGTTTTTATGTCTGATTCATTTGGCGCAGTACGCAGCCGCGATTTACCTGGTAACCTGCATATACATAATGACTGAAAAGATTTTTTGGTGGATGATAGGAGATGTTCGTGAAATTGTTCTGGTGTAGAGAACATTAGGTTGCAAATGCATCCTTGCGTAAGAAAAAAATGCTTTGAACGTGTCTGTAAGCTTACCAACCACATGGATCATAATCACTGAATACACAATATTTTAAAATTTAGTAATACTTAAATTTGCGTTCCAAGTATATTTCCATTAATGTATAGCAGTATTTTACGTTGGAGATACGCGTAAAATATCGTAGATAGTTTTTATGCAGTTGAGTTTATTAAACGAATAAACAACATATTCACGGTAACTTTATGGTAATTCGTTTAGCGAAAAAATAGCCCAAATATGACAGTAGTTCAAACAACCAAATAAATTGTAAGTATTACACAACCATTCAAACTGAAACAACTATGGCTGCTGCTTACTGAAAGCGGATACCATCCTCGCGACACATTTACTGCATTCTATACGAGCACCTGATAAGCTTTTCGTGCTCACAGATTTATGAGACTCTAAACCTACGTTTCTGATAGGAAGTTACAACGAGTGAATTGGCGCCATGGTAACACGTTGAACTCGCATTCGGAAAGACCCGGGTTTGATCCCTGGCTCCGGCAATCCTCATTTTGGTTTTCCATGGTTTCCCGAAATCGTTCCAGGTGAACGCTGGGATAGTACCTTAACAAAGGCCATGGCCGACTTCTCTTCCAGTTCCTGCCATTGTGTCATGTTGTGTCAACGTCTCTAATGACCTCGCTGTCGACGAGACGTAAATCCAACTTACTTTACCTGATTCGAGTTTTAGAATTATGACAGCATGCGCCTGAAATAGATATATCCGTTGTATGTCCGCCACCAAAATCTATAGAACCTGAAGGCAGATTTGAATCAAACTTGATACAAACATCTACAGTACCTACTTAAACAGTTTACTATTAAAGGGTCTACGTGTTTTCCTAACACATTAATCTTATTTTCTAATTACGACTTAAAAATTTTAAACACTTCCACATATCAAGAAACATTCTTCCCGATTCAAACTTAATTTTGCATTTTGATACTTTATCAATTTATCATATAATCACGTCAGTAAATGAATGAAGAATTTTTCGTCAGCACATAACAGCGAGGTTTTCAGCGTAGAGTGAGAGAAGATATGAGATTAGTATGGACCATTGCGTGTGTCTAAATGTTTGAGGTCGGGTGGTTCCCGTGAACTGACACGCCAACGCACTGATAGTTACTGCTATTATTTACCTAGCAGGGTCGCGCATCGACAACACGTTTGGCTAGCATAAAAAAGAACCCGAGTTCGATTATCGCCTCCGGCCTTCGTGATTCTGGTTTCTTAACGTTTCCCGAGTCGCTCTAAGTGAATGCTGGAATGGTTCTTAAACAAACGCCTGTTATCATATCCTGTCATTGTATCACCATTCCTGATGACCTCGCTGTTGACGAGACGTTAAGCCAAATAAAGATATATAAAACGCAAGTACACATACACTTTTCTTAACACTATTGACTCTTACTTCTCTTCCACATGGTCGTCTATAACTCCACTTCACTACTATCGCCGTTTTGTTTAAGAATACATTTGTCGATACGGCGCCTTAATCAAATACCATTCAATTTACAATGTGTGACATTTGTTCATTGTAACCGTGTATTTTGCGTCATCAGGCCTTAAATTATGTGGCTAACGAAAATTCACTGTCAATGTAATACGACCATTATCTCAAAAAATGCAAAATTGGGTTATCGCTATTGCTAGAAAAACTATGCTTCACTCGTTGTATGTAATAGTATCATAACTCTGCAGTTAGTATTACAAATTGTTATTAATAATGTTTTGAAATTCGCAGTGGTTAAACGTTTGTATGTTGTGATACTATAGAAACGTTTTTAAAAGTGGCTATGATGATATTAAAGCTAACCAAAAGAAAACGTCACCATTAAATAAATCGTTCAAAGCCGAATGATTAAAATTTCCCACACTTTAATAATATACTCTCCTTACAAAATATCTTCCTCTTAATTGTGGCCGTATTCCTCTGCAACGTGAAGTGTGTGTGCTTTGTTCGTAAGTCAAAAGGCTATACTTATGCTCACAAGTGGTCGAAAGATAAATACCAACTTACAAAAATACAGCAGGTACTTGGAAAGTGCTCATTTTACCGTGATAAACCTATACGAGCGCCATTGTTCTGTCTACATTTTACAAGATTCGTCAGTGAACGCCTTTAACTCTTTGACAAAAAAATTAAAATAGGCTACACTTATTTTAGGCTGAGATAAAAGTCGGTAGGCAGTACTTCATTTATAGGATCGTTTCAATGAGACATTCTGCTGTAGTAATTAAATTGAGGGAATGTTGTGTTTCCTTCTGGTACTTCAAACGTCCTTTAAGAGAATTTTCTCACTTAAAAGGTGTGGTAGATAGATAAACTCTAAAAACAGCTGTTGAAATCTACACGACTTTAGAAACCAATATGGAATAATTAAAAGACAACATCTTTAGCTGACGATATTTGCCAACTCTATAAGCAAACATTTACCCAGAACGATGCATTTGTTAAGTATGGTCTCTTGAGACGAGATTTCGTCGTCTGAGATTGTTCTTTAGAAATACTTTACGCGAGGAAAATTTTTACTCAGAAAGTTGGCAAAGACTGTCTAGGAATACTGTTTTATTTTTATTTTTGCAAATTGGCTTCGTGAAACCTAAAACTTTAAGCTGATGGTTTTTGCACTTAATTATGAACCATGCCCTTTTATAAATGACGGTTAACATAACGTTTTTTTTTTTTTTTTTGCGTTTTTCATCTTCACGAAATTAACTTAATATACGTAATTATAAGATGAAAATTTCAATTGTGAGATGAAACATTCTCATATTCTAATATACTATTCGTGAGCGGATGAAATTCAAGTGTTGCACAGTTGTTACAACCCAATTATACGAGTTAAGTTCAATACGTTATCGGGAAGCTGGGTTAAGAGTAACGATTATATTAAATTATGGCAATTTTGTTTCGTATTTAAGCAGTGTTTTGTCATATTGTGTTCTTCTTGGAATTAACGTAACCGCTGTTACACACATACGTGAGTAACAGTAGTTAAAAAAAATGAATTGTATATTTTACTTAGGAATATTTTACTTTTCCGAGTTTAACTGAATGTTCTTTAGACGGATGTTACGAGACTATTTTTTTTTGTTAGATCAAGGCACAATTCCTAACCCGTACGTGCGTACTGAGAAAAATGTGAAATTATTTCGAGAATATATGTTTTCTGAGTACCACTGAAAGTGCATTTGATGAATATACTATTTTCATAATAATTAATAAATTAGGAGTCACTTTTTTTCGTTTAAATTGCACTTCGTGCCATCGCTAAGTTTATTTTGCTAGAATAAAAATGATTAATATTTGTATATTGATAGTAAGTGTGTTTAGCACAATATGAATGTTATATGTCTATACTTTTATAAGTCTTTTAATGTAAATAACGTTACCGAAGATTTTTTTTTATATTTGTAGACTAGGTGTTTTATTGTGAATAAAGATATTTACGGTAAGCGTAACGGAGTCCATAACGTTGCTTTTGTACATAACATGAACCCTGTTGCCGTTGTCATAAGACACTCTGCCACACTCTTTCTTCAAATGAAGCACGTCAAAACTGCTCGGCAAGCAACATCTTCTAACCCTGTAACATTTCAAATGTCAGCAACCAATGTATCGCTGTTAGCAATCTCTGTCAAATTAAGTCGATGTAAATTATCAATTTCGTCAATATTTGGAACCGATTTTTATCTGTCTATTGAAAGTAAGCATGATAAGAAGCTGTAACTTGCCAATTTTCTAGGCTGCCATAGTAAGGTAAGTGTACTTCAGATTTGTTTTTCTCTTTGTCCTTTGAATTTTTTATATAGTAAATTCGTGAAGTGAAGAATTAAACTATCAAAATTACAATATTACCTGAAAATTTACGCGATTTAAAAACAGTATTGTGTAATATGTAAGCGTACAATTAAGGAGCAAATACGTTTCTTGATACAAACTAGTACAACCTTACCCCTGTTGTAATTTTCTTGATTCGAAATAGGCGCAGTTGTAAAATATCCGACACCACATTACATACCAAAAGAAGGTACATACATAAACACATAAAATATACCTGGACGTGAAGTACAAGAGGGGACATTCTCAGTTCAGTGTTGCCACATTGTGCACAACATTTCCACATTGAAATTTCTGTTTTCGATTTAGTCTAGGATTCGCGTAGTATGCTTATTATGGAGTTGTTTCTGGACAACCTGTATAGTGGCGTACCAAAGGTTTTTGGTACATGGGACGGGCTTCGCTTGCGTCTCTTCCGCCTTTGTGTAAAGTAACGGTACCAATAGTTTCAACATTTGAACAGTTAAAGATTTATTATACCTACACGTCCATAGCAAAATTCATATTTTTGCCAACGTAACTTACTATTGTATTTGTTATCTCATGTTGAACGACTCAGTAATCCGTGTGTTGTTGTGCAAGAAATATATACAACGCAATGCTACGTAACTGAAAAACTTCATGCAATTTTTACATCAGAGGAAGATGTGCTACATACATTAACAGAAAATAATACTGTGGACTAATTATTATTACAGATTACACCACTGAATTTAGTTCCGATAAGCTTCCAGATCAATTAAATGGTTCTGAGCGTCTGTACAAAAAGTTTCAAAACTGGGATCCTGATTTAGAACGAAGTTAGAAATTCACAAGAACACTTGAGACTGCACCAATTCGTTACGCCAAGGTTATGTTAACACAGTTTTTTTGCAAGTTGCCCGCCAGTTCGAAAACCTAACACTTGACTGCAACCAGGATGTGGAGTTGGAAGGCAGATACTGCAGTATCGGTGACCTGGTGAGCGTCGAGGAAGATAACAGCCGGGAGGAGAGAGAACTGCAAGAGGTGAAGTGATTATTTTCTACTGTAATCGCCGACTCCCTCTTAACACTCAGTAGGCCTAACACTACTTTTGTGAATGCTGTGTTTCAGAATTATCACTTCCTTTTCAAAATTAAAAAAAAAAAGTTTAAGTACTATAAGTGTAATGCGAATGTGCTTAATCCGTTTTGTTAGGGATGTTAATCATGAGATCTCCTTATGAAGAGCAACTACAGTTCGTGTACTTTTTCAATAGCAATTTAGTTTTTTTATGGTAAGGCAACGTGTGTACGTTAATATAAAACACATAATTTAGTAACTTAGGTGCATAATTGGAGTGTCTGATGCCATAGTGAACCAAGTACATTTTTTCTTCCTAAACCTGGAAGTTGCATTCTTTTACTCCAAATGAGACATATATTTATATATATATGACTAAATAAACACGATCATGAATGTAATAAGAAGTACTTTATGTACAGTATACCAATACCGAATTTCATGGTACATGTCTGGTTTCCAACTTATTTTTCCAAGCATTTAAGAAAAAAAGACTTGGTTCACTACGACATCACACCCTACAACTTTCATCTAAAATGTGGTGAAATGAGTGCTTGCGAATCCATCCTTATTTTTCCATTATATTTCTGGTCTCGGTATTCGCGATTTCAATATTTACCGGATTTTCGGTTAACCTAACCTCACGAATACGGAGGGATTACTGGATTACTGTATGTCGAACGGTTATTGATAGTCTAACTTATACGAGTAATTAAATTTGCCTTAATAGCATGTGCCGAACTCGCAGTTGTAGCATAAATGGTTTTGTGATGTTTGGGTAAAGTGGGATAAGTCGAAAAATTGTGTTTTAAGCAAATATTTAAAGAACGTTTGAAGGTACATTGAGCATAATGACATATGCTTAGGTACACATTTAATTATTTCTCTTCCCATAACCGTTAGAAATATATCCTCTAACTCAGACGTAGAAAATAACATGAATAATGTGCTCATATACTTCACTCTGTTTTCTCATTTTCTAGTTTTACCACTTTTCCCAAATACCACAGAATTACGACAGAGAATTGACTGGCTAATAAAGTGCAATATCATTTACCTTCACATATCTTAGTAAGGCACAATTAAAAAAAAAAAAAAAGAACATTTAAAAAGCACGAATTTTTTTCGTAAAAGTTTCTAACGTTTTCAGAATTATTTTCGCTACAAAATATTTTTTACAGTTGTCGAAATATGTCGGATTCTATTTACGTATTTCTTAACCTGGATATTTTATTACTCTATTACTTGAGCTTTACTCTGAAAATGTGTTTCTAAGTTTGATTGGTGTTAGTGTATCATATTCTGGAATAAAACAAATTCGAACACATAAACTGTAGTTTTATTTCTACAAATTTCAAAACGTTTTCAAAGGTACGACTCTCTAGTTTAATGGAAATACTGCAATAATAAATGTAAGTGTTGCAGTTTGAAATTGGTTGCTTAAAGATTTTGAAAAGTGTTTGCTGATGCATTGTTTCTTGAAAATTGTAATACAGTCTAGTCTGAGGTGTAAATTTCGTTGTAAAACAGGCTGTAAACACGTGAGACAGCTTGGTTAAAAAAAACTCAATACAGCTCACTCGTTAGGTGTACAGGATTCTTAACCTCGTTGTTTGGGATTCGATTATTGATATCTTGCAATTCTGTTACAGTAGAGGGATGAGCCATTGTTAAAAGTAACAAAAGTGTATTTGGGTAGTATTCTTTTGCTGGTTTTGAAATTGTACAGGCCTAACTGTGGAATTTATTGCAGCGCACACCTTCACTTTGATTATCAGTTACAGGTAAGTTAATGTTTACTGTAGCAACTGAAGTAGCATTCATAGTTTATTTCTGAACTGAACCGCATCCCAGTCTTACTGCAAACTGCCTTTTGCAACAGAATAAGGGAACAGAGCCTTTGGGTTTTACTGTCGACATCTGTCAGTAAGAGGAAGTAATCCATAAAGTTCGGGAGGGGGCGGTTCCTTTAACTTCAAAGTCGAGTAGCTGAGCCACACTGCTGCAGCCAACTCCGATAATAACACGTAGTACACTGCAAAACATTTCAAAAGCTTTTATCACAACTGGCTACTCAACATATTTTAGCTCTTATGTCTTATATCGTGCTAGTTTGTGCAGCAATAAAATGTAATGGTTTTAAATAATACAATATTCTGTAAGAGCAAATTATTTTGGAATCTACTTTTAACAACTACAAGGAAAATATTACATCGCGTTTACTTTTAAAAAAATTGTTTTGCCTGTTGTAAGTGAATATTCGTATTTTATTTCTTTCTAAGTAAATGTAAAAGTGTCACCCCCCTCCCCAATTGAGTGGTACCCGGGATGGACCGCCCTTGCCGCCTATCCTTTGGTACGCCACTGATCCTGTATATTGCTAGCTTAATATTCACTTCAGATGAGGTTTGAGTTTATTTTTGATTACCCTGTAATATGTGAATTTTGTATAATTCACACTCAGGAAAAATTATTTCCTGTCATACTTCCACATTATTTTCTGTCTGCTTACTCTTATTTTGTCACATATGTCTCAATACGCCAATCGTAAACGATTGGCTGCGACTTTGGTAACAGACAGTTGGTTCCACACCGCTTTCCATCGATAGAATTTGTACGTGGTTAAAAGATAATCTACTACTAACCCGTAACAAAAATGAAACAAAATATAAGGTATTTATATACGTAATTATAATTATTTTGATAAACTACGAAAATATATACAGGCATTTGATAAATAGCGATCACAAAGTGCAACACGAACCGGGTGAATGTACAGAATGTTACAAAATGGCATGTCAATATTTTGGGGAACAATCATTATATGAACATAGGTCAGAAAATGCACCGTTATTGTATGACAGGTCTCGTGACTTACAGTGCATGACGCGCTAGGTGGATGATGTTACTGTGGAATGCTATATCAGACATTGTCTACTGTCCAATTAAATACGACTAGTCTGGTGTGCAGTTGCTAATAATAACTGCAATGGCATTACACAGTAACTAGATCCTGTGCGCTATAATTAGAGACCTGAAAAATTCGCGTTTTATTTTAGTCGCAAGCTAAAATTCCAGAAACTTTAGGTCTGTATCACGTTCACAATTGGCCGTTTACTTACTCGACATTTCCTGGAAGTAGCTGACTTAATAATAAAACTATTAATGGATACAGGTCAATTTTACTGTGTCAGCGAGCAGTTAATAAACAGCTGTTGTCTGCACTATTTCACAATTATCATTCTTGGAGGCTAGCTTACATGTCAGTGAACCCGCGAATTTTTTCTGCCTCTAGCTATAATGTACTTTCAACTGCAGTGCAGAAATCGTGTATTTTCGGACGTATGTTAATGTACGTACAATGTTTTGTTCTCTAGATTGTGAATTGTTCCCCCAAAACACTGACACACAATTTTTCAACATTCTGTACAGTTCACAATGAAGCGACGCGTGTATAGTTCACAATAAAGCGACGCGATGTAGGTCTACACGGCAAGACATGAGCTACTGAATAGTTAGCAGTTTGTGTGATTGTGGTCGGGACATTTTGACTTTGCCCAGGGATGTGTTGAGGTAGATGCATGCATTCTCCCTCTCTTAGGACCGGTTTCACCAACCAAGTTTAAGTGATTTAATCTAGATTACTTGGTACTTAATCTCGATTATTCATGTTTTGGGTTTCACCAAGCAGTTAAACTCGATGTTCTCGTCTTAAGCGAGATTAAATTTAACTGCTCGATTTTGGCCGGGTAACGTCACTAATCTAGCTTAAGTTCCTAATAAAATGGCGTGAGCACTGTATAATTTGGTACTTGAAGACAATACTGACGATGAAGACTTTATTCCTGTGTATCTGTCTCGTCGGATTAGAGAAATAAATCATTACTTTGATGAGTATGATGATACAGACGTCCAAGTACATTTCCGCTTGTCAAAACAATCGGTCCATTCACTTTTATTGATACATACACCAACATTATAGAAGTCACAGTGATCTAGACGTAAGAAGCGTAGGTTCTAGAGTAGGACGAGTGGTTCGACGCTTACCACCTCTAAAATTTTTTTATTTTCAAAATAATTTCGTGTAAGCGTATTTTATTCTAAAGTTATTTGATAAATAAGTTCAGTGTTAGTTATGAAGTACAGTGAGCATTTAAATTAATTTATTTCCTTATTGAAAGTACCACTACAAGGTTATTCCTTGTAATTTTACAAACATATACTTTGTATTTTATCACAAGGACAACCATTGTAGTTATACAAGAAATTTCTTTGGCAACTGGGCTTCCATTGATTTTCTTTGTAAAAGTACAAAATTTTTTTTACATTGTATGAGGTTCTGTTTAACGTCTGGTACTTTCAGGTTAGAAAAAAATATACAGACGAGAAAATAATTAAACAATTGTGTGTAGATAAACATTTGCATTTACAGCAATAAAATAATGTAAACTATATTTGCTGGATTATCTTCCCCTGGTCTTTCTTTCTGGCTTTGCTCCAAAGTTACCCAGGGGTACCTAGCCCCCTAAATGTATCCCCCTCCCCCTGGATAGTATGTTGCAAACACTCCCTCCTACACCACAAGAACTTTGTAACAAAGTTACCAAATGAAATAATTCACAAACACACATTCGGCAATTTCCGACAAGTGTCCGGGTATTTCCGACACAATTAAGGCAACTCAACTCACACAACCCATCGTGCAGCCAAGTTTAACTAATCTCAGGTAACTTAAACTCGCTGTGTTGTTGGTGGAACGCACCTCTTACTTAAACTCAGGTTTAGCTCTTCATCGAGTTTTATTAATCTCGCTTTGTGGCAAAGTTAAACTTCGTCGGTGAAACTGGCCCTTAGCGGATAATTAAATAAACGCATTCACCGCCACGCATTGTTTATGATGACCTTCGTAAACGGCAGCACATGTTCACTTTTTTTTTCCGAGGCCTTCGCTAGAGATGCAGTCACATCGCCTACGCGTTCCGCCACCGTGCAGCTGCGGTCGCCGTGCGTCATCGGCAACATGCGAGGCGATTGGCCGCCGGTCGCCGAGTCAGCTGTGTCGCCGCTTCGCTGATGTTTGGAGCTTAAAGTAGAAGTAATATGGGGAAAGCGTCTGCTGTGCAGATACAGGATGTGGCAAAATTATGTCAATATATCGGGAAACATTCCTTACGTAATGAAAAGCGTATTAACATAGGTTCATAGAAGTTTCGTTTCTGTGCTACTACTCGTAACACATAACGTACGATGCACACACTAATAATGTTAGTACTTTTACAACCAACATTTTTGGAAACCCTATGTTCATATTTTTACTTCCTACAGATTTTTAAAATATTTCCCTTCAGTACCGACATGCAATTTTTTAAAACTTTTTGTATAGGTACTAAACTATGTGTTTAGGGGTCAGAATATTTACTTACAAGGGTCAGGGAAGAAGAGAACCCGATTTGTTAGCAGTCTTAATATATATATATATATATATATATATATATATATATATATATATATATATATATATATATATATATATATATTTCAAAATGCTTCATATCGCAGAGGATATTCCAATACAGAGTGTCTCTGAATAACATCTAAAGCTCGTCGTTACGATGTAGAGTATGCGAAGAAGAGTAAAATTATACAGTACACTTAGGGTCGCAGAGGCTGGGATGTACACGTAAATCGACTCACTAATTGTAGTCACAGAGTGTCGTAATATACGTTTAAATAGTCACAACTATCACAGTTCGGGAAATCCCTCTAATTCTCTTAAATTACTCTCTAGAAACGTATGCATTTAATAGCAGTTAGAAATCACAGAAGTGGAAACTTACCCCATTTGACAGAAGCAGTAGGCCTACGTAGGTGCCTACCTACCCCGATAACAAATGAAGGAGAGTGACTGAGGTGTTAAAGTGACTCGCCCGGAATGAAAAGACTGAGGGCCTACTTGACGCGTTGGTAGACATCACTACTGCGATTTGTTGCTGTATGTAAACGCAGATTGCAACCCTAAAAAATCACAACATGTGTGTAGATTTTCAGGTGTTTCTCAGCATCTGTGATCCTAATTGTCCTATATCATTTTACTCGTCTTCAAGAACACTACATACCTGTCCATTTTTCTGTCGTTCAGGTACAATATACTAAAAAGAAAAAGTTATGCGCCCAGGAATAACTTTGTTTTTCGCGGCTTTCAAGTGTATTATTTGACGTATTTATGACACGCAGAAAGTCGACAAATACCTGTGTTTTTTTTCCTTCCCTCTATATAAAGAGAGGGTTACTGTCACAATTCCCTGTTCTTCTTTTACCACCATCATTGTATGTTAAACGTGCATCACGTGATTTATGCACAATATGCCTAGGAGTTCCTTAATAGTTCTGAAAAAATAACGAGGCATGTTATTATATCACACGTAGTGTTAAAATGCTGGCGTAGCACATGGATTTGTGTTTTAACATTACATAAGTTTAAAAAATTACACGATACGAGCAGATTGAACAATGTTTTCTCTGATTACGCAACACGTAACATAAAACCAATTATATAACATGTCTTGGAAAATCATGTAAGGCGTTTCAATTTTTTTTTGGTATTGTAATAAATAAAGCCAGTGATTTTTGGTGAAAATAATTCTGCAACAATTTATTTCAATGCCTTATGTGAACACCTGTTTCTCTGCTTCATTGTCAGTGATTGGAAGTTTGTAACTTTTGACGTCTCTGTGTCCTACCCACAAATCACGGACGTGTGGTGTCGCGGTGACACTGTTCTGGTTGGTGCAGTCAAGTGAGCCACGCCCCTGCCCTATTATTTTCTGCCAATAGCCACGAACCAGAGTTGTAGGTGTGCACGCAAGGCATTGAAACAAGTTGTTGCAGAATTATTTTAATAAAAAATCACTGGCTCTAGTAATAATTCAGTTGCGACCTCATGTTCAACACACCAAAACCCTCGCATGAATATCCCACGAAGGCTACAACAATACATACGAATTAACTTCAAATATATATTAGGTTACGCATTTAAGACTACAGGCCCTAACTCTCACTCAACACAAATACAGTACGTCTTTATGTGCGGAAATCATCACTAAACACTGCCAGCTGTTCAATAGTTTTCCTAAAATAGATTTTTTTATCAGTTTAGAGTAAATATAGGATGCATATTTAATCTAAGATTTTCAACCGAAAACGTAGTGATACCATGGAAAATGTATGTTTTAGCAGAGTACGCCACGACCTTCACAGAGCACAGTTGCGTTTTTACCCCCCCCCCCCCAAATAAAGTAAACATTCCAAACACTCGATACCACATAGAACACACATTTGTGACATCACAATCTAGCTATATGTATAGTTAACGACGAGCCGTAGAAGAAACACTGGCATGATTTGAAGGCTTCCTTCCGCCCGCTAGTCGGGTTTCGTTTTTCTACTGAAATGTCTGCAGAGACAACTAACACTGCGATGCTTACAGATTGTTGCTGACAGTGTTGTTCTATCCTTGTTAACACTCCTTTGCGAGATTGCAAGATATTCTGAATTATGAACTCGCCATGAACTTCGGGACGTGGTATTATGCTATTAAAATCAGATATTTAGGGAGTTATTATGGATATATGCTTGCAGGAAGATGGTGATGTGTTGTCAGAGTTAATTGTAATATATATTATATATACATATATTTAGACACACACACACCTTTAAAACAATTATTTCCAGAAATCTGTTAAAACTGGTATTGTGGCAGTAAAAATATTGAACGAGGAGAATATCCTGGGGCCAAGGTATTGCATCTGGAATGTTGATTTTGTTACGTAGCGACCGTAGGCAATCTGTGTACTCCGAAGGTTGACATTGTATGTGGCCCTGCGATGGAGAAGTGCCTGAATGAGAAGGGCGGGGGAAATGGGAGATCTCCGAGAAAACCCGCCGCCGGCCAGCGACTTCGTTCTGCACGATCATCACATGCGAAAATCCGGGAACCGACCCAGTCGGATATCGAACCCGGATTATCTTGGTGGGAGGTGAGTGGTCAGATCACTCGGCCGCCGCGGCCTCATATTGTAGCAGACTTTATGATATTGGGGGAAATGTTATTTACACAATAAGGTATGAAAATAATAAGCAGATTAATTTTTGGAATAAA
Source organism: Medauroidea extradentata (assembly GCA_003012365.1). NCBI lineage: Eukaryota > Metazoa > Arthropoda > Insecta > Phasmatodea > Phasmatidae > Medauroidea > Medauroidea extradentata. The sequence continues at coordinate 100,287 of PNEQ01069754.1, read as the reverse complement.
ATTTGTTTGCACGAAATAAAATTCTAAGCCAGTATTTTTTATTAGATGTTTACTAACACAGTTGAAAAAAAAAACTTTCCGGAACTCCAGCGTGTTTCTTTACATCTTGTTCTCTTGTTGTGGACGAACACGAAAGTAACTTCAGATATGTCGGGGAATGTTAGCAATATCACACTTCGGCCAAAAGTTCACATGCAGTTACATTCATTTGCAGTTATCTGTCTTTCTAGGGCCTCGAAACTAGGACCAACTGGAAATCGTGGTGTGACGTTACTGTCGCGGAATAAGCCTCGTTTCCGTAGCCGCAGTACAGACAGCCCGTAAAGTAAGCAAGTGGTTAAAGCAATATTCATCACTGAACATTAAATATTTGGTGTAATTTTTGTGACCTTTCAAACTTTATTTGAGGTTAGTTTCAAAGTTCGCAAAAAATTAGTATATTTAATTTAAACACTTGTTCAATATTTAAATTCACTCAGGTGTAAAGAAACTTTGTTATATATGTAAGATAAAAATCGTTCCTCATCATTTTAATTTTCAAAAGTATATAGTTTACGTTGCAATGAGAAATGCTCGTATTTAGTCAAATATACGATTGTTTCGAATGTCAGAACTATACACGAAACATGACGTTGAAGAATATGCGCCACTCCGTAATATCCTTTTACTTTCTTAAACATAACACAATGATACTTGCAACCAGAGGTAAACATATAATGGAAATATAAAATACTAAGTTTTAAGTAAATTATTTTAAAACAATCCACCGACCTTTAAGAAGAAAGTAGTCTTTCTCAATCCCGCCAAAAGCCAGAAGCTACACATTTGAGTAATCTTAATTCTGCCTCACGTGCAATGAATTTCAGAAAATACATGCTGTGATGTATGATGACATCATTTCAAACACACTTGACCGAGATCTGATTTACTTCTCCTCCGTTTCCATTATTCCTTCGACGCTTGTTGATTTCTGAGGTTTCTTAAATCAAAAGTTTAAATTAGTCGAGTATTTGGAATATTTCTTGCAAAATTCATTACTTTGCATTCAGATATAAAGACACGAATATTCGCCCGTCACCGTATTATCCTTTGGTGAAAGCAATCTCCACTGAAAATAAACATTCAAGCGTGAGATTAAACAAAATTCACGTTTTCACAAATATTGTTTAGAAATGAAATCAAATGATATTTCAACTTACCAAAACTTAAAAATTCATTTGAAGACTCTCAGCAACGAGAGAAAGTTTCTCTCTACTCTACTCTGAATACACGTTCCTGCAAAAATTGCCCAAACTTACAGCAAATACGTCAGAACATATTTTTATGGCTGATGAAAATTGAAAATTAAGTTCTTGTGTTGTATGCACACTTTGGTACAAGTAAATGTTTATACACACACTGGGATACTGTTTTCACTGTATGGTTTTACGGCACCTTAGTTCTACCTTTTCTGTGAGATTCTGTGCATGTTTAGGTATCAGAGTGTAAGGGGAATGGAACGGTAAGATGTGAGCTAATAACTGGAATACCTAATCGGAGAAAATATCTAAATTACTCACCATAATTAGATCGGACTGTTTTTGTCGAATATATACTTTATTATTGGACGTATTTCTATACAACACTCAGTAGTATGCTTTGTTTTCGAGTAAATAATGAGAAATATTTTTAGAAAAATAACGTCTTGAAATCACAAAATCTATAACATCGTTAAACTTTTATTTTTACAAGTATCGATATAATAACATCCGGAGCTCTATAATAATCAAATTTTAAAAAGGCAAACGTATTATTTTCAAATCAAAACTCGGCTATTTGTTAAATACGTTTATCACATAGCTCTGGATATTATTATATTTATAATTACCAAAATTAGTGTTTTCCATTTTATAGATAGTGTGGTTTCAGTTCTTGCACCATTTGTGCGTATACCTGCAACTGTATTGGCAGTGAGACTTTGTGAGGAGACGTCTTTAGGACCTGGTAGTTATCGCGATAAGATTTTTGCCCTACTTTGTTTCAGTGTCTTACGTGTACACCTGCACCTCAACTTCATGATTATTTGCAGAGTGTTTTTATGCAGAGTCTCTACTGCCTAGTGCTTTACAAACTGACATCCAATAATAATATCTACTCGGCAAAAAATGTCTATTGAACTCTGATGTGTAGTTCAGATTTCCCCCTCTATTGATTATTCCAGCCATTCTCACGACTCCTCACCTTTCAGTTCCCCATAAGCTTCGCCCGAAGTTGCTGTGTCTGTTCCGGCATTTATTACTAGAGACTGAAAAAAATTCGCGGGTTCACTGACCTGTAGGCTAGCCTCCAAGAATATATGTTGACTGAAGTAAACAACAGCTGCTCATTGGTTGCTAACTGGCACAGTAATACAACAAGATTGGACATGCATTTAGTTATTATTTAATTATTTTCTCAGCGCCTTCCATGAGGAGTCAAATAAGTCAAGGCCTAATCGCGAAAGTGATACGAACTTACAGTCATTTGAGTGACTGAGAGATTTTTTGGTCAGCATTCAACATCGAGGTCTTTAGCGTTGGTGAGGTGAGTATGGAGCAGCGCCGGAATGAAGGGGCGGGGGAAACGGGAGATCCCCGAGAAAACCCGCCGACCAACGGCATCGTCCGGCACGATTCCCACATGCGAATACAGTTATTTGAGTTCTAGAATGTATAGAAAAGAAAATGCGAATTTTTCAGTTCCCTATTTATTACAAATTCGTCACCACATACTGGGTGATATACATAACTTCCCATACGACACGGTAGCATCGACCTGTGAATGGCAGCTGCAAGGACTGCCGAAACGTCCAAGAAGCAAAGCAAGGCGCGGCTAAGCCACAGAAGCCAAGAAGATGACGACACTGGCCGCGAAAGTCTGCAATCTATTTTTATATAGTTTTTTTTTTATTTGTGAAAATGTTTGGCCTTATAGTCGCGTAAGATCAAGGCCAAGGTCATTGGAATCCAAGATGACCCATCGCGTCACAACACAATGACTAAATTACTATGTCAGGTTCAATAAGTGTTAGTGCGTTTGCTCGAAGAATTTTTTTTGTTACTCTCCGTTGAGTGAAGTCGCATCTCCATATCACTTCGCCTCCATTGAATCGTCATACCACGTTATTTTCAAATACCCCAGCTTTGCGCAGCATTCAATCTGTGTAACGTAACAAAACCTGAGAAAGATATAGCATTGCCTGTCTATACGTCCACAGTGGCAATCCAATGCATTTTTCCCCCACGTAACTGGCAACCGGTAGTTAAGATTTTCTCCAGAGTAGCTAGACACGCCTCGTTCAAGGTGAGGAAAACCGTTAACCAATATTAGTGTCGTAGAGTAAGATTAAGGACTCAGTATCCATGAAGACGTGATTACATCATCAGTCACAGTCCTACAGCTGGATACTCAAGCCAGATGGACAAATATTTATTGAGTGCTAAAAGACAGTTCCTGGAGCTTGGCACCTCTCGTCTGCTACAGAATATATTATAAGTGTGATCATTATTGATCGTGAACCACGTGGTTGTCAGTGAACAATAACAACATACGACTGCAGAGCTGAAGGGAAGCAACGTATGGAAAATCGAGAAGCGCAGTTTGGCTGCAACATTCATTGGGCAGCTTTACACTTCTATGAGTATACTGTTTATAAAAGAGTGATAATCGTGCTTAGCTTGGTGTGCTTGCTCCTCTAGGTCGGGTATGAATAGCGAAACGAAGTAAGCAGCCAGTGCAAGAGAACGAATAAAAATAAACTACGAAACCCTGTACAACCATGTTAAATGAGAAATTTACAATGCGGATTCAAAATCCTAATGAGATACTCGCCACTACTGGCAATTGGAAGTGGTATCAGGTAGAAACACAGGAGTATTATTATTCACACAACGCAAATACGTGATTATGATATTCTTGCGTAGTGCACGGAAAGTAATAAGATGATCAAACGTATTATCTAAGGACTGTCAAACCTTTATTTTCTACAGTTAGTAAAAAATAATCGACTAAAATTGTGAAAATTCACTCTATGGAGCTCCATCACCCTCAGAGAGTTGAGCACAACTGGGATGCATTATATTTTGCCATTTCACTGAGTACTGATTATATGCCTCGCAAATGTGCGGGAGTATTGGCCGTTAAGAGGAGTCTATACACTATATTATAGGGAAGTTGCTATAGTGTTAGTGTCAGTTTTTTATGACGTCCTATTGACGCCGTATCCAGTATTTTTGTCAATAACGATTACATCCTCACTTATATATAAGCAATCTCGTCTCACCTTCTATAAGAGCGTCCCAACCTTAGATTGCAGTACAGGGCTAATGGCTTGCGCTGTTGCCAGATCGCAGTCGAGTAATCATTTTTTCTGTAGATTTACTATTTCATAATTTTTAGTACTATAATGTATTTTACATTTTTTTAAAACTGGTATCATTGTAATTCGTATAATACGCTTCAAAATATGTATCTAATAAAATTTTTATTAAAATAATAAACATTTTACATATTCCACTTAAATGAATTCATTAGATTAATAGTAATAGGCAAGACTTAAAGAAAAAATATTATCATGTACATTTAAATCATTATAGTTACTCCCGATAAAACATGAGATTCAGTCCATAGAAGTAGCGTCTGGCATAAGACAAGAATGCAGTCGGTGTAATGTTGATGATTATGAAATCGATTATGGAAAACTAAACATGTGGAAACTTTTACTAAAATTACATTTAAAGTTGGAGGAATTTTATGAAACAAAGAGTTTTAACGTTTGGCCGTAATGTCAACATTAGGTACTATCCCTCATTTCCACTACTTTTGTGACACTATTTTTTTAAGCTTAAACGAGACTAGATCTCAGACATATGTGTTCCAGTGTTGTTTGAATTTGTTTTATTTTTATTATATTGTTCTTTCAAGACACTAATACAAAGTTGAAACTGCTTATGCACTTCAATGTATTTTCGTCAATGAACTAATTAACGGAAACTAGGTAATTTTTTGTCTTAAACAATAAAATACGCAGTAAAAACCCTGCAAACAAACTGAGTGACAGATTTTTTTGCATTTGTTTTTATTTGTTGCATACTGTTAACCACAATCAACTACATGCACAGTATAGCAACAATTAAACTTGTACATATTTGCAGTATATATGATCTGTCGTATGGAAGCAAAAAACATTGTACTATGAAACATTATTACACGCAGCACAATTTATCACGCACATATTAAACATTCATAAATATTACAATGTAATTGGTTAGTAATTTAGGATTTACAAATAAACATACAGATCAAAGTCAGACTTTCATCAACACAAAATTTATTACATTATAATATTAATTTTCCAGATAAACTCTCTGAAATATAATTTTAAATTCCTTACAATTAGATTTATGTAATAACTGGCAAAATTTATTGAGTAAGCTAACACCAATAAAGTCATCACTTCTTTCATACATTGCTACGTTACGGTTTTTGTTCTAGTATTACAGTTATAAATCGCATAGATTTGAAAAAAATACTCTTTCACACATAATTAAAAAGCGTTTAAAGAGGCACTGTTAAAAAGGCTTTTTAATAAATAGGCTTTTGTAACTCTAAGATTTATATTATTACATAAAATTATTACGGCTTTTTTAAAGTCTAAAAACTCTTTTTGCGTGAGTATATTGCCCCCAGAACATGGTGTTATATCTTAAGAAAGTCTCAAACAATGAACAATAGACCACTTTCAAGTCTTCTTACGCAAAACATCTAGAACTAAAACAAATAGAACGACTGAAACTATTGTAGTGGAGTGGATTTTAAAAATAAATTCAGCTCATTATGAACAACTTTTTGCTTCCATCCCCATCTAATTTCAACAATATCAGTGTATCTCACTTACTAACTTTTCGATGTTTCAATCTTAAGTAAACCGAACATAAGGTAAGAAAACAATTTCCATATTTAGCAAAGACAATTTTTAATCATATGATTTTTTAGTTGGCGTCCAGATATATGAAGTTAAGCACTATCAAGTTTTGTATACGATTTTTCAATTCATTCTTAAGTTATAATGTTATACGTTTAATGAAGCATGAAAACCGTATAGGTTCAAAATTTTGCTTTCGAATTTTTAAACTCCTTAGAATGGTGTAAATGACGTAACAAATATACCATCCGACGTGTTTCGATGCTGTACAACATGCGAAAATTTTCAGGTCAAAGTTACAGTGTGAAATTTTTGGATTTTTGGCAGCAGTGCCTGTCGAAACAAGGACAATGCTTATCGCAGTCACCGCGTGCGTTGAAAAGAGAGAACGAATGCCCATGTAACTGTGTACTGCACTCTAAGCGTGAGACGCTCTATAGTTATATATGTCGGATACTATAATAAATTTTGATCAATTTCCTAATTATTCTCAGCAATGCTAGATACAAGTCCAAGTTCATCAGCGGTGGGAACTGGAATATGATTTCCAAGCGACTTCGCAGAAAGTGGCACGAAATATATTTATAGCACAATGATTTCAACAGTTAAAGAAAAATTAGCATAGTTTTTTATTTAGTTTATAGTTCAGGCACACTTTGTCACGTTTCTACATTTCCAGAGGACGAAAGTGGTGCTAAAGGAAAACTATGTTTCGAGTGGATAGTTGAATGATACTTATTTTATAGAATTTCTATACATAGTTTTATGTATCGTTTTCCTGTTCTTTAAATGTTTTTTTAATTGCAATATATTTTTCTCACTCTAAACTCTAAATACTGTACACTGAACTCCAAACTGAGAAGGAATACCACTCCTTGTATAGTGCTCCTTTTACAGCTATCAGGTGGCTCGCTTTGCTATGCTCTGAATCAGGGTTAGGCCAAACACTGCTAATTGAAAATTGATATTCTGAAAAGCCTACAAAGTCAGAGCGATCTTCCTAGAATAATCAATATGGTTATTTGGGATTTATTTGTTTGAAAACATTTCGTTAGCCTCCTTTATTTAAGGAACAGGGCATCAAGAATTATCACCAGTAGGTCGTCTTCATTACTTGCCGGTGTCCCGTAGATGAGACATTTAGCACGATTCAACGCGCTGAGACCTGGAAAAAGCGATATGTACAGAATGTTCCAAATGTGCTTCGCCACGTATTCCATTAATAACTTCTAACCTTGACATTTCCGACCTACTGTTCCTTACATCATGTATTCCCCATTTAATCATCCCTCAATGTTTCACGTATCATCACGAAATCACTCTGTAACTACTGCATGCTTCTTTTTCCGGTATTTCTGTGTACCGTAAAACCGGGTGAACAGGAACGCTGTGGTGAATATGAATAACATTTTAGATCTCTTTCAAAAACTTTGCTGTTTGTTGGGTAGGTTAAAACCGTTTACGGGCAGCAGCTTAATTATAATGTAAAAAATTTAAAGGCAATTGTGTAAGCTATGAATTAGTTTATAATTTTGTTCCTATTCGTTCCATATGTTCCTACTAGCCCAGTTTTAAGGAACAAAAAAGTATTTCTGGCAGCATCGACCTGATGATGGCAGCTACAAGGGCTACCGACTTGGCAGGAATGTCGCAAATTTCCTCTGAATTTTTTGGATTTTGTTTTGAAAGCCACAGAAATTTCTCAGTAATTTATCTCCTCTGCCCAGGCATCCGGCTCTCGAAACACCTGAAAGAGAACCACTCAACTTGTATTTTTGAAGCATTACCTAAATCGCTTTAGTGAGGAAGTATTGTAAGTAGCCGGCCGTATGTACCGTACACATTACTAACATCTTCACTGCCTTCGTTATTATGTGGCCTATTTTGACAGGCAATATTAGGTGAACATGTAGCATAGGCAACCACGCAGACTATAGAAGATGAATTGAATTAAAAAAAACTTGTTCAGCTAAGAGGTTGCGTCACATCTTTTATTAATAAAATTGGTTTTCGTTTAATAAATGACGCATGTGGCTAATAACCGGCAATATTTCTATATAGAACATTACGTTTTATTATTAGGTGCGAATTATTGGATTAAATCGGTACTTGGAGTTATTTAGAGTTCATTATTTGGTTAGAAAGAATTTTTATCTTAAGATTTCAATTAACTTAATTATTTCATAGCTACGCTTTAATCTTTTGAATACAATGTACGTAATGAAAGGTAGAGTAATCAGCTACGTCCATATTGAAATATCTTCAACTAAATTTTTGTACAATTTTTAATCAGGAAGTAACTAAAAAAATTCAACATAATAAATGACACGGATTCTTATGTCTCTAAACTATTGATCTGCAAAATTATTTCGTGAACTCTGCGTTATAAGCATTACACAAAAAACAAATGTTAGAAGTAGCATGCTAAAAAAAAGGTAGTAACCAAGTAGGCAGGCATAAAGCAGGTCTTTGCTAATTGGAATTCACTGCACTTTTGTTAGGTATGCGCAGGGAGATGACGAATATTGTAATCGAAACACGCTGTCGTTGAAAGAGCACGCTCTCACGTACTCGACCATCGCTCGCTCTCTTTCTTCCCGCCTAGCGAGCTTTTATAACCAAGTGCTGGAGGTCACACGCTGGTCCTATCATCCAGCAGCTTGTTGGACCACTCTCCACGTGGCTGTGCGAGTCAGTCGTATCCTTCGGAACATTGGGAACATCTGCGATGAGGGGGTGCAGGTACGTATTCTGGGACTCAGTACCACTTCACATTTAAGCGTTTTAAGGGGGCCGCCTGCTTGGACGCGTGTTTTGTGCGTTTCAGACCTAACAGTGGGGAAGCGGTGAGGACGACACAGCATGCACACCTCGCCTCCCTCTAGTCCCTAGGCTCAAGGCTGAAATACAAAATTAAAATTTTAAAAATTCAACAATTTTTAAAAATACAATAGTATTTTATTATTTGTTCTTATATATGTCAACTTCAAGTATGCGACATTGTTATACACTGTGGGTTTTTTTCAGTTTGGCATGTTAGTTCGTTGTAGTGGTGTACATAAAGCCGTATCATGGAAATTTCGACATTTTCGAGCCATTATGCAAGAACTATGGGAGCTTAAAAGATTAAATAAGAACAAAATTTAGTTACACTTTATGTCTAAAATTAGAAAATTAATTTCTAGTACGGACATAAAAATAAATATATGACGAAACGTCGTAACACTGTCTGTCTGGAAAACTACTGTGTTTTGTTTCGTCTCTTCGTTGTGTCGTTCGTCTTTTCTGTTTGTGTCTAATATCTGTTATTGTTTGTTTCGTCTCTTCGTTGTGTTCATAGAAAAGAGAAGGTATGTATGGTTGTGTCGTTTTACTATTTTTCTGTTCATGTCTGATATCTACTGTGTTTTTGTTTCGTCTCGTCGTTGCTTCGGATGTTACTTGGTTTTTGAATTTTGATTTTTATTTGTTATTATTTTAATTTATTATCTATTTGTCCCTGGTTTTATTTCACTCGAATCCATTTTGGAATTTCATGTTGTGTATGTATCTTGCTGACTTAAGCATACTCTGCTTATCTAAGGTTTTCTATTGTTTGTTTAGTTTTCGTTGACAGTCATTCATTTGCAATGGAGTATGTCCAAGAAACTAAATCCAGTCATGCACTCCCCTTGCACAGTTCGTTCAAAGATCATGTGTGTGTGTGTGTGTGTGTGTGTGTGTGTGTATATATATATACACACACACTAGCTGTCCCGTTGCGGCTTCGCCCGCGTGTACTATAGAAAGAGTAACTAACTTTTAGTTACGTGTTAATTGATGGTGATACTATATTCTGTATTATACTATATTCACTGTTTATATTTAAAACATCAAATACAAACAGATTTGTCCAGTCCACTGCGCTAAGCGTACTTTAATTGCAGAACTTCTTTTTTTAATTCATCTTTATTTCTCTATAAAACAGCTGCCCGGCTGCGGCTTCCACCGCAAAACAGCTGCCCGGCATTTAACAGCTAGCGTACTCAATAACAGTGTAAAGAGCGCGCGCAATACGCGTAATTCCCATCGCAAAGTCTTGCACGGGATACGAACCCGTAACCCCATCCCTCCCACACCCCAAACTTTATACAATACCTGAGTTGTCAGCGAGTGTTTTCCTCGTTTTTTTTTTTTCGCGGTCGCAAATTAGATAAAAATAATCCTTGATGCGGATTATATATCATGCTAAAATTTCTGCTCGATCGGTGCAGAACTTTTTGAGTTTTTGAAGCGTACACAAACCATCATAACATTTATATATATATATATATATATATATATATATATATATATATATATATATATATATATATATATATATATATATATGGGGGGTTATGTATGTATGTGTGTATGGGTGTGTGTGTATGTTTTTATTTCGGAAATTAATCAACGTACTTGTCCACAATTTTTAAATGGAATGTACAATACGCTATTCATTTCTTATTTGTAAAATTAATTTGTAGACTTTGTAGGCGCCAAGGAATATAAAAAAAAATCAATAAAATAACACAAAAACAACGAAACTATTCTAAATCGTTTTTTGATGTTGCTAAGAGGGGATAAATATGCCAGTTGAGTAAATAAAAATTAAGTACCGTATGAGGAGGACACCTAATAACCAGGATATCGCATCCGAATGTAGATTGTACGAATGGGAGACCATAGGCAAGCTACCCGAAGGATGACATGAAACGATGGAGAGACGCCGGAATGAGAGGAGTGGAAGAAGTAAGAGATAACCGAAAAAACTCGTCAGCCAGCGACTTCGTCCGGCACGATTCCCAAATGCGAAAATTTGAGGACCGTCATCGTCGGGGTTCGAGCCCAGTTTGCCTGAGTGGGAGGCGAGTAATTTAGCCACTTTTTTTTATGTTAGGCTTCTTGGCGTGGTCTCAACATCGCCAACGAGCCAAACATCCCACTTTTACAACTTTATTACTAGACAATTCCCCAGTTGTGCTAGTGTTGTAGACTTTGACAATTGAAATGACTCGAACGGACAAACATAAATTTTACACCCATCGAGGCAAGGGAATCGAACCCAGAACCCTTAGCACCAAACTCGGCCGCTCAACCGAGAGGGTCCGCGGTGGCCGAATGGTCAGACCATTCGCCTCTCACAAAGGCTATCCGGGTTCGATTCCCGGCGGGGGCGGTTCTGTGATTTTCGCATGTGGGAATCGTGCCGGACGATGCCGCTGGTCGGCGTGTATTCTCGGGAATCTCCCGTTTACTCCACCCGTTCATTCCGGCGCTGCTTCATACTCACCTCATGTCACCCCTCACCAGCGCTAAAGAACTCGATGTTGAGCGCTGACCAAAGTCTCTTACTCACTCATTCAAACAACTGAGCTACGAGGGAAGGAGGGATAGGGTTGGCCGCCTCGGTCCTATTTGTTGAGTTAAATCTAGAATGGTACAAATTTCTGTATTGTCTCCAACTTTGAATTTAGTGTAATCGGAACACAGACAACTGGCAGTCAGTAAAGCCTGCTCTTACTCTTCAGACACATTGTTTATCGCCTCTAAGAACAGATGTTATATGGGTGTCTGTCTTAGCGTCAATGAATCGCCGTATGAAGGGTCGTATTTAGATGAATCACCAGTATATTCGCTTAGTTGCTGGCAGCGAAATTCTCGCTGCATTATTTTTCATAATAAGAATTTTCCCATTATGTATCACACAATTTGCTATATCGTAGTGAGCGACAGCTCCAAATATACTTTCTATACCTTCAGTGCACGGCCGTAGAAGAACAGGTCTGGACACTCGCCTGGATATTTGACCCCCTTGTTGTTTGGTTGTAGTTCACCAAGTTACCGAGTATATTGTGTTTTATTGGCGCTGATGTTAGGGCGGTCGGACTAAACTCCGCCCACTTCCTTTCCGCTAAGATAAACAATTTATCAAAACGTATTTTTTATCAATTTATGAAATACTTTCTTCGCTCACAAATTTAAGAAAAGGCTCCAGCAATCTTTATTTACTTTATAAATTTAACAATGGAAAAAAGTGGACGAAGTTTTAGTCCGACCGCCCGGAAAACAGCGCCAAAAAGTACGACATTCTCGGTAACTTGACGAACTACAGCCAAACAACAAGGGGGTCAAGCAAAATACATTGTTAGATAGGCGAGTGTCCAGACCTGTTCTTCTACGACCGTGCTTCAGTGTAATACATATTTAGGTGATAACATTATCAAGTAAGTATAAAAGAAAAGTGTAAAAAAAAAGGAGCGAGCTACCTAATTTTTTAAATTAACTAATCCGATCATGATAATTTACATTTACAGCATTTTGACATGCAATTTTCAAAATTGTGCTATTTTAACATGAATATCTGAATATCATAGTTAATATTAATGACACAAGTATACGGTAAAGAAGTTTCATGGAAATTCATGAGAAGGTTTGCAGGTAGTTATAATTTAAATTTTGTAACCCAGTTTAAAGTATACATAGCCAAACATTTAACCCTGATTGATGTCAGCGTCAGATATTGTTCTTCAGAAATACGTTACTCGTGAAAAATTTTCGCTCGAAAAGTTGGCAAAAATAATTGCGCAGGAATTTTTTTTTTTTTGTTATATGTCTTGGACATATATAAAATTTCAAACTGATGATTTAAACGGTCTGTTACGTACTATGCCCTTTTAACTTCCCGAAACCGGACAATTTTAATAAACTTTTTTAGCGTCATCGATTTCGGACGAAAGTCTTCAGGTGTGCAACTTTGCTGCCAGAAACACTAGTATTTCGATAACAAGAACAAGAACTTGTTTGGTATAGTAAAACGGGATGAATAGGAACACATGGAGTGAAAGGAACAAAATTAAAAACTAATTCCTACCTTACACCTTTTTCTTTAAAATATTTACATTACAATAAAACTACTGCTCGTAAACGATTTTAACCTTCCTAACAAATAGCGAAGTTTTTAAAATAGAGTTTATACTGAAAATGTTGATCTAAAATGGTGTTTTATTCACTCCAGCGTCCTGTTCTCCCCGCTTTACACAGAATTTCCAGAAAAATAATTCGAAGAATGCTAGAAAATTTATTTTCTCGTATCATGCCGTAGTTACAGTGTGCAGATTTCGTGATGATACGATTCGTGAAACATTGCAGGATGATTGAGAAGAGGAAAACATGATATAAGGAATAGTAGGCCGGAAATGTCAAGGTGGAAAGTAATTAGTGGAAAACGTTGCGAAGTACAGTCGGAACATTCACATATCGCGTTCGCCAGATCTCAGCGCATAGAGTCGTGCTAAATCTCTTATCTATACGGGACACCGGCAAGTAATGAAGACGACCTGCTGACGATAATTCTTGCTGCCTCTGAAGTCATGTGATAATGATGTCAATAAAACATCACAGGTTGCTCCATATTCACTTTCTCACGTCTTGTGCTATACATTTCTGGCCCCAACATCGCTATTTCATTGTGCTTATTTTGTTTTGTTCCGTCATCACTTAAATTTGACGCACCATTTTGAAAACATTCTAAGTATGGTAAAATCCATATAATTATTTATTATTGCTCTAAAACTAATTCTGAAACACCTATTTTATCTAACGTCACTGGTGTGAACATATATCACAATTATAAAGTTAAGCATGCTTGTAAACATATTAATTAAAAAGCCGGTATATCTAGTGACAGTATACAATAAGAATGATGTAAAAAGCCTTGCTTGACGTAAAGAAATAACGATATATATATATATATATATATATATATATATATATATATATATATATATATATATATAGTGAACATCTGAACGTGTACATAAGAACAACAAAAATAGTAGAAACTCAATAAATACTGCCGTAGTAAAATAGATTAGTATGAGATTTGAAATAAATATTTCACTATTGCAAACATTTCCTCATTATGAAATAGTTTTATGTTGGATGTCAATACCCTAGAAAGATAAATGTGAAGATACATTATTTTTTTTAGTCGTGGTCCCCCCTACCTCTTTCCCTTCTAATCCTGGTGATTGATTAAGAGCTCGCAAGCTGAGTGCCATACACAAGGGGTCATCTCAAGGGACGTATTTAACAGAGTTTACGTCCACCCCTTTCCACGTGTCACTTTTTATTTTAAATAAAATGTTGAAATGTCCTCCGACTCTTAAGTAAACTAAAACTTAAAAAAAAATATTTATTCACCTAATTGTAGTGTATATTTATCTAAGATTTCCTTTAGTCTGTTAAAAATCGTACGCATATAAAAACATTTACAAATTTTAAGTGTGAATCTGAAACCGTTAAATTGATGGCATGCATTAGAATGGACAAAAATTAGAAAATATATTTAATTAGTGAACGATTAACGGAAATATTTCCCCTTCTCAAGGTATTTAACCAAAGGAAAGACGTCATGACACTGAAATATTATAGCCATGTTCTATATTTTAATATATTTAATGGTTTATACTTACGACACTGACCAACACAAGCCCAATTAGTGTGTTTTCTTAAAGGTTGCTAGATACGAAAAAAAATATATTATCTTGTATATGTAGCAACTGCTGTTTAACTTGCAGACATGAAATTTTAAAATATTTTAGTCCAGAAGTTTTTCAAACCCAAAAATTTTAACAAATGTCAAGGTCAACATGTTTTCGCTTAGAAACTTAATCTTTATAAGAAATGATTAAATGCAAAAATAAGATAGTTATTTCACAGCGAACGAAGATACTGTGAGGTTATTAGAGGTTTTCTGTAAAAACTATTTCAGCATTATTTCAAAATCTCTAAACGGCAGTTGGATTTCCGTTATTTTCACAAATTTTCAAAACACAAACACACGCGAGCAGTATTAGAATATTCATTTTCGTTGCTTCTTTCTTAGTTGTAATAACTTAAAACTGTGGTTGATTGAGTTTGAAGTTTTTACAATGAGTAAGATCTTACTTCGGTAATATTTTGCCTCCAACATGTTATAACGCTAAAACTATAAAAATACTAGCTGCCCCGACAAACGTTTTGTCATATAAATAAATTAAAAATATTTACTAAACAATATCACTTAGGAGTATAAAAAATAGATAAAAATCTACTAGCAGACCTACCGAATGTATATACAAAATTTCATTGAAATCGGTTAAGCCGTTTCGGAGGAATATGGAAACAATCTCTGTGAGATAAAAACCTATTCGCAGACCTGCCGAATGTATATACAAAATTTCATTGAAATCGGTTAAGCCGTTTCGGAGGAATATGAAAACAAACTCTGTGACACGAGAATTTTATATATTAGATTGAAAACAAAAATTATCAGACGTTATCTATAAAATGTTATAGTATACTGTGCAAATATAAAATAATGTACTCCTTGCTGTCGAGCAGTTGAAACGGTATCAGAAGCTGCTAAGATAACAAAGGCTTACAACTATAAGGTTTGTCCCACCCAAAGACATCTTTCAAGGGTGTTCAAGAGATAGTAACAATTGCGCTTCTAAACCTAAATACCCTAATGTTTTAAACATTTTTTTTTTAAATAACGTTCGTTATTCTGAATAGAATACATAGAATTAAATGTGTTATGTGTATCCCTATCCTTACTCGCGCCAGTGCTCTCAAGTAAGCAGCGCCCTTAAGGGGGATCGGTAACTGCCATATTCTAATTCTTCAAAATTTGCTGTAAGTTACATACAATGATATTTTATAAAATTTCCTGTCTGACATGACACATCTTAAGCCTAGTGTTTTCAACTTAGTTATTAACAATATTGTTAAAATGTTTGAAAATTGTTAACATCAGGTTATCAACTTTGTTGCCAACATTCTGTTATTAAATTTGTTCAAATTTATAAAAATTTTTAAATAACAGTTGTTACAAACATTTTGTTGAAAACGTTTGCTAGCAACGAAAGTTATGAATTTTAGAAACATGTTAATAACTTTGTCACCAACACTGTTAATAACAAATTTTTCCCGGCCCATGTAAGGGCGGTCTAAATCAAAAGATGTTGGTATCAAATGTTACTAGCAATGTTATCAACAATGTTGTTGGCACTTTTGTCATCAACATTGCTATTAACTTTTGTTCATCGCTCTTACAACTTTGTTAGTAACATTGGTGTTTTCAGCAAGTTAATAACACATGTGCTATCAACATTGCTTAAAAATAGTGTACCGTAGCTTATAATTTATTGATAACATTTTGTAACTAACATTTTGTGATTAACATTGTTACTGATATTTTTTCGGTGTAAACTGGGCTTTAAGCGTTACCTAATTGTCACACCTTCACTACCTTCCTTAATTTTTGACTAACAACTTTTCGGTGGAAGGAAGTCACTTTTACTCTACGGATGGTAACAAGTTATAGTAGCCAAGTAATGACAACTGTATAAAGTGTAAGAAACTATTCCCTCTGCCCTGTCGAAGCATAAAACATTTACAGAAAAGTTGTAGGCCAAATTAAATGCAGAAGTTCTATGACTCCAAGATAGCGGGTAGTTATCCCCATTAAGACTATTACAGATAGTGCAGCACGGCAATTGAGGCCAATAAGGCAAAGAGCTTTCTGCCTGAGGACACGACCGTAGTCGTGCACGCGTATGTTCACCCACGTTACTGTTTATATTTGTAAGTTACCGCGCTGCGGCCTTGGTCCTACGACAGTGTGGTTGACAGTCGTGGGTACACGGAGATCCCCCAGTCAGGGGCCTAGCGGAAGCACGTCCTTCATCAAATTAAACACTGAGAGGAACTGAATAGGTTTCCAACTGGACGAGGAGAGAGGGGGAGGTTAAAAGTGACTGGGAGAGGGGAAGAGGGAGGAGAGGGTACGACGGGAGCATGATCCGTGGCGGCATCTGGCGAGGAGTGACGAGCGACAGAGAGGACGGAGATAGCTGGTGAACTTATCGGACACACTTGTTGGATCGCGACATGAGCAGCCGACACTGGACTTGACGGACGTGAAAGACTACGCTCAAGACGCTCTGTGGGATTGTTTGTCTTCAGGTGAGCAAGTCGACTCATATTGCATCCTTTTGTGTACAACTTCGCGCAAAGATATTGGGCAAGTCATGTTTGCAATATAAAACTCGTACTGTTTGTAGAAGTAGACAGCAATAGAGGAAGTTCTTCTTGTCAGTTGGGGCTAATGGTCATATGTAATCCATCCCATGTCGCATTTTTCACAATCCATACTCGGAGAAAAAAAAGGAAGAAATAGGAAAAAAAAAAAACAGAATAGTAACACTAGACGAATGTCAGCACCGACATAAATTTCTACGCTATTACAGATATACACAAATATTCATCGGCTGAATAGATATATTTAAGTATTACGAATTACCGTGTAGAAAGAGTTTTAAACGTGTTTGTGTTTCATAGAACATGTCTTGTAAGTGGCTGAAAAGTACGTTGAAAGGCTATCTGGCGATTTATGAAGGTTCAATACTCTAGTCCAGGCATGTCAGTCAAACTCAACTTGTTTACTGGGCCAGTAAGGTCCCAAGGCCGTTCGCAACGCAAAATACTGAATGTTTTTTACTGGAGGTTAATATTCTATATAGTCTCTGTATCAAGTACAAAGCCGAATAAAGTGCTGTAATATTTTGAAAGAGCTTGGACATCTTCAAGAGAAATGTAAAAAATGTCATATTAATTAATATTATTTCATTTTACGCATATTCAGTTTTAGAGTGTTTTAGGGCCACGTTTCGATGACGCGTGAAAAAAAAGTAAGTTAAAAAAAACAGGAGAATGGGGGATAACTAGGAGCGCAGGACGCGTGTTTGACGTAGCTTCTATAGCCCATCTCGGAGGAGTGTTCCGTATGGTGGATAAATTCCTCTCCAACTTAGCTCTATGTGCGCCTCTACGTTACTCATTTCTGACATCTCATATTAAAATACAAAGCTTGTTACAGAAACTAGAACAGCGCTGCGAAAGTACATTTCTGAAAATTACGAAGTCCCTGTATTTGCCTTCTGTCTGTAGTTTACACAGGTGATAAATAACAATAAGACGACATGTTTACAGTAAGAGTATAGAAACATTCAAGGGTAGACCTACTAACAAAGGAAATTCTAAGCAACTCAAAAACAAGAAGCTATTTTATCTTATTCAAGTAAAAAATTATTAAATAATTCAAAATTTAAGCTCGCCTCTACGTTTAAATGAACAAATACATTGATAGAAGATATGGGAAGTGATTGTGGAATGAAATGCATAACTTAATTTTGGATGGAATTATTGAAATTGTATAAAGGAATCAAATCCACGTATTTTATGAGTAAAATTGTATTTAGTAAAAAGATACCTTAAAGTAAGGTCTAGTTTAAGATTTTTCCCACATTTCTATCAGCGAATATAAGTCAAAGAAAATATACATGTATCGTGTTATGAAGTTTTGAAATATAAATCGTAATGAAAGGACAGTAAATTAGTAGTCTGTTAAAAAATTTTAATAAAAAATTTTGGAATATGTACTGTACGTTACAAATTTGTTGAGATTCAAAACCGGTTACAATCTTCAATATCAAAGTTTTGGAATACTCTGAAACTATCGCAAACACAACGTTAAAATGAAGTAAACAATAAAATTTATAAAATTAAAATAATAATAAGAATTACGTGACCACAGAAATAACTAGCGAAAAATTTTTCCGTAATGATATTCATGTTTAATTTTTTTTTAAATAATCGATTTTAATAAAAAATAAAAAAGGTTTTTTTCGGACAATACACAACTGTTCATAGAAACGAAGCAGCCAACCATATTTACTCGTTTTCTTCTTCTTCCCCTCTCCCCTTCCTTTAGCTTACAGCGGAGGAATTAATTAACGGGATAATTGTGGCGCCTGTAGTAATATTACCCTCGGGTGCTTGTTTCCTCGCGTGTCGCATGTTTGAGAGCACCCGCATTAGTCGACTTGTATTTTCCCATTAAGACCACTTGAAGCAACGAAACTACACTTTCCTGCCACCATTTGTAATCTCGAGCTAAGAACAAAGTAAAGCAGGCTCTCCGGACTAGTTTCATTTTTCAGTTTCATATTCTACATACATTGCTTGCCTGCAATTAATAACCATGTTAAACAAGTTCAAAAAAATTACTAAAAAAAAAAAAAAAAAAAAAAAAAAAAAAAAAAAAAAAAAAAAAAAAAAAAAAAAAAA
>PNEQ01069754.1:43606-81049 GCA_003012365.1 Medauroidea extradentata | reverse complement strand
ATTTAAATAGGTTCGACCAAAAACAATTAAATTTATATTTCACATTCAACTTAATCGAAAGTTATACAACAGAATCAGCACAATTTTTCGACAGAAAATGGTTTGATAATCCTTTAAAATAAGAAAATGTTGTAAATATGTATTAAAGATTATTTTTATAAAGACATATTTATCTTGTCACTATAAATTCTCTAGTAACACCGGGCGAAAATAACTACTAGATTTACACCACTTCTAGATTTGAATATTTGTGCGTGAACATGAATAAATGTTTGCCGCTTGCGAGAACATTTACGTATTAACTGAATACTTATTCTGTATGGATGCATGGCTGGAAAAATTCAACCCGTATGTGAAGCGTACTTAAAATTTTATACAAGCACATCCATACACGAGAAATGTATGTTATAATGATAGAATCGCTGTGTAATTTACAAAGCCAGTAATAAATTCCGCGTATAGTATATAAATATAAGCGAAATACGACTGGTTGAGTAGTTTTTACAATGTATCAATTTTAACTGGGATCGATAAAGTATCAAACAAATTAATCCCTAATCCCTAAACTCCAAAGTAATAAATCCTAAATTGGCGCATTCGTACTCGGTTGACGACGTAGGAAATCCATGTTGCGAAAATTTATATTAAAAAAGTATCTACAAATTGTAGCATAAACTAAACACATATAGTTTTGGCAAACATTAAAAGGTCTCATTTTGTCGGTTATTAAGACATAGACAATTTCGACGCGTTTGAACGTATGAAACTCTCTGAGTGTCTCTAAATTCTGCACATATTTGAATAAACGAGAACGTCTGTGCAACTGGAAACCTCTATTCATGTGGTATCATACGCGGCTATTCGTCCAGGAAATCGTAGGTTCTAGCAAGGTTAACTTCACTTCAAATTGCTTCTTCCATGTGGAGATTCTACGTCGTTAACCGTGTTCAAATGCGTCAATTAGGGACTTAATTTGGAGTTTAGGGTTTGGGGATTAGTTTGTTTGACGCTTTATCGATCCCGGTAAAAATCGGTACATTCTAAAGACTACTCAACCAGTAGTATTTTGCTGCTATTTATATACAATGCACATGATTTATTTCTGGTCTTGTAAATTACTACAGCGGTACTATCTTTACAACATACATTTCTCGTGTACGGATGTGCTGGTATTTCGTTTCAGCGTAACGTTTTAAACCAAACAGATGTGAAAAACTGCAGAAGATTTAATGGAAATACTTGCCAATTTTGTGAGTGACTACACCTCACTAAATTTGAAGTCAAACCTTAAAATATTCTGGCCTTGAACTTAGTCACGTGGTCGTTTTAGCAACCTAAACGGCAATCTCGAAGCGGTTGAAGGCATGGGTTATGCCGGTTCATCCCGCATAGAGCTCCAGTAGTACTTTGTTAACATTTCCTGCTACACGTTGTTGAAGCTGAACCTGTTGGAGACTTAAATACACGACCCAAATATGCAGTGTTCACAGGCCCAGATTTAAGCTTCAAGGCGCCCTTGGCCCGTCAGTCAAAGCATCGCTGTAGCCTCTTCTTCAAGCTTCCTTTAAAAAAAAACTGGCGTCCTTTTCCCTCTTCCAGCACCACATTATTTAAAATTACTCTGCTTCATCATCTCGCTATGTTATAATAACAGTGATAACATAATAATAATAATTCAGCGTAATTGTAACACAGTTATTTGAAAATAATTAGCTGGATTAGCCATAGAACAGGTAACGATAATACAGACAGCATAAGTCAACAATGCCAAAAGTAAAGTCAGTGAACAATTTTTTTAACCGTCGCCATACTGGAACTTTTTAAAATAGTGATGGAAAGTTCTACATATGTTCTCCTCGATAAAAGTGCGCCCTTGTGAAAGTTGCGCCCTAGGCCTATACCTAGTGGGCCTAGTGGTAAATCCGGCCCTGAGTGTTCCAGCACTTGAATTATATGATAATACCTAACTATTTTCCTGTATATAATATTTATTTTCTTCCAAATAATCGGCTATCGTTAGTTTCGTGTTTTAAAAAACGCAAAAACAAAAGTAGATTCTACAGTCTTCCGGCTTGGCGTCTAATTTCGTTTGACTTCATTCCTACAAACACAGAAAGGCATCCTTATGAATGACTAGTTCTGTCCCGTAATTAAAAAAAAAAAAAAAACTGGCTGGGAGAACTCGGTATACAGGATGTCCAGAAACAAACGCATAACATAAGCACACCACGCCAATCCTGGGCTAAATTAAAAACGAAAAGGTAAGTGGTAAAATGTTGTACGACAACATTTTACGTGCACAGTATGGCAACTGCACGGAGAAAATCTTCTCTCGCGCTCTACGTATGTGTATTAGGTCAAGTAAACATAGAGTCATGTTTGGACTGCTTAGTATTTTAACCTGCGCCCACAGTATGCAGGTCAGGAAATTTGTAGTAAGATAAGAAAGATATATGAGGATTGCAAGAGGGGACTAACTATAGTGCTATTGTTGTCACAGTGTTTGTGTAGAATGTCATCGTACAAAATTTTGCCACTTACATTTTTGTCTCTAGTTAGCCCACGATTCACGTAATGTTCTTATTATGCAGTTGTTTCTGGACATACTGTATATAGATCACTCTAGAACCAGTATGCTACTAGCACTGACGGTTGTATCAGGGACTGAACTAGTAAACGAGAGTGCCAACCAGTCAGATTTTGTCAATAACTAGAGGCACAAGTATTTAGCTAATTAATCTGGCAACAGCTTAGACTTCTCAGACCCATACACACACTGGCCGAAGTCAAATATCTATACGCTTGTAACCGTAACACGTGTTACCACGACGACTTGTTTCCATATTTCTTATTTACACTTGCTTGCAGTCGTCAAAGATGTGTTAAAACAGGTTTCGTCTAAACACAGAAGGAGTAGTGAAGTATACATTATTGGCATTCAACCTGACCTAGAATCAATACACGAAATAATCGTGCCTCTATCCATAACCACGACTTAAATACATAGACTTATATAGACTTAAATACAAAGACTTAAACAGATCTAGGACTGGCCGCACTGATAACTTATATTGCAATGTAGAAAACACAGTACAGCCCTTCACGTAGTGACGCGTTTCTATTTCGGCCAAGTGAGTGATGTTTATGGAAGTCTTCTTGACGGGTGCCAGCCTCATATGGCGGCGTCTCGCCCGCCGATGCCTCCTCGCACAAAAAGGAACATGCGCAGGGGATTGGTCCCGGCATGGCGCGCAAAAACAGAGAGAAAGAAAACAAACAAAAAAGTCCTTCCTCCTTGGCGACGCTACACGCAGGGACTGAGGAGCCCGCAGTGTGTTCCGTTGACACATGTTGGTGTCCTGACTTTAGCTGTGATCTTCGTGAACACGGCGTGTGCACCAGCTGCCCTGGTTAGCTTCAGCTGACTTTCGACCAGTGCGCCTTTGACCTAATTCACACTTGGCAGGTCTCAGATTCATTATGTTCTAGCAAAGACCGTTGAGGTAGGCACGAATATACAAGGAACGGCATGCTGAGACGTAGTTCCCGGGAAAAAAATTATTTTGTGAGAGCTACAAAATATCTTGTGAGTATTTATCCTACAACATTTATTTTGTGGTCACCACAAAAACATTTAGTTGACACCACTAAAATATTGCGTCCATCACACAATTATTTTGTGGTTACATAATTGCAAGTAAGACTTTCAATGAAATTTTTCTTTCAGTGTTGAAGCCGACTATTTATGCGTCACATGACGGCGTTTAGGCCTTTGAAAGCTAGAAACTCTTGTATTGATGCTTCTCTGATTGATAATAAAAAAACCATTTCCACATTTATGAACAAAATATATGTACGTAACACAGTTTGTTAACTTTTAATTTACTTGGACCAATGTCTTAGTTACCAACATATTGCATTGTGACATGTTGGCGAACAGGTGGTCCCGTATTGACATGCACAAAAAAAGTTACCGTACGCATCTTCCATACAGTCATGGCCATCTCGCGATAGAGACTAATACCGGATACCCAAATGCTAATGACAAAGAGAAGAGTGCGAAAAATAACCTAGCTGCATGAGGTGGGAATATTGAATAAATTAATGTTATTACTCTTACGTTAACATGAATTTTCTATTGTCTATATATTCGGCGTACTGCTGTGTTTGTTTTAGTAATATATTTTAGGTTGTGGCAACGAAACCGGTTATTAGTCGAGAAGATACAGTTTTTCTTCACGCTGTTATGTTGGCAGAGTAAATATTAAACTAATAAAATGTAATGGGCTGTGTTATCAGTTGGCTTGAGACGGACACCCCCTCAGTGTTCTCGGAGATTTGCACAAGCTGTCCGGTTTTGGTTTATAGTGTTTTTTGTTCCAGCCGACTGCATTTTCCATTGCGTATTCTCATTCCAGACTAATACTGCTCAAGTTTCTTGACGTGAACTCTTCCATTTTCTCGTCCACAGGATTCTCCCAATTTGCGGTTTTAGTAGTTTAAATGGTCACATCATCTTCGGTAGAGATGATGGCACATCACGAAAATCTTTTGAGCCAACATACCCTTGAAAACACAGTAGCTTCTTACAACCTGTATGATTAGTATAGAAGGTAATTTATCGCGATAATGTTTTCTGCCAGCGTATTCTGCAAATCAGTGTATCGACCTGCGTCATGTATTGCTGGCCGACAGTTATGTGGCACAGTCTAGTTGTTTACAGACGAATGACAGATGTCCAGAAGTAGTGCACCAGAGTGATCATTGGCCCAGTCAAATAGGGACTCGCCAGTAACGAAATAAAAGCGTAAGAAATGAATACATTACATTGAAGCCTAGCAAACAGTCAACTTTTCCCGCGATAAACCACCTTCTCTAATGATTAGGTGGTATACGTCTGACACAACGTAGATGTCCGCAGACCAATAACGGGCACCAAATATTGAAATCGTGGGCTTCCTATTGGCATAGTCAAATAGGGTAACAGCTCCACGTACAGGAAAAAGCCAGTGAGCTTTTGATAAGCTGAAAGTACGTTGAAACCCAGCAAACAGTCAAAATTTCCCGCGAAAAACCATAATCTCTCATCATCGGTATGTATGAGTCTGATAAACGCACAACAAATAAATATAGATTATTATAATTAGTATCAGTTTAAATAAAAATGGTTCGTTTTTAGTGGAGTAGGAATTATATTTATTTTGGGGGGGAGGGGGGATTTAAAGTGATGAGGTAAGGAGATTTTCCGCTCTAGAAAATTTTAAATATCGAAGTTGAATTTAGTGTTGTTTATAAGAATTTTAAGCTAAATAGAAACTACTTTAATACCAGTAAATGTATTTATATTATTAATGCACAATAATTATTGCAAGACGCTGGCCTATGATTATTATTTTATATGGTTACATGCATCGTAAAGGAGGGAATGTAGCCCTTGATCCCCCCACCTTTTCGTGTCCGCGTTCATCCACCAATGTTCGTTTTATATAACTTTTATGCTTCAATATATTCACATATGGATTAACGTCTTTTATTCATTTAATTTCGAAAAACATCTTGCCGTTATACAGTTTGAATGTAAACTTTTTTTTTACTGAAGGAAGCGCATTCGAGCAAAGCTCGATGTCATTTATTATTTACCGCAAGACACTTGAAAAACTTGGCATTCAGGTCAAGTAAAGAGGGCTTTACATCTCGTCGACAACGAGGACATTAGGGATGGTGGCATGAAAATTTACACAAAGACAGGAACTAGGAGACGAATTGGTCATGACCTGTGTTAAGGAACAATCACCTGCAATAACTTCGGGAAACTATTCAAAACCAAAATCTGGATGTTCAGAGCCGGGAATCGAGTTGAGGTCCTCTAGAATACGAGTCCAACGTATTTGTTCTTCCTGTCTCCGGTTTGGTGCAGTTGCACTCACTTTTTTCTTAGTATGATTTCACAGTACTGCAGTCTGTTTCTGTTCAAGTAGTATGTGTTGGTTTTGCACTTGTCCATCCACTTTACCACTCACACTGGAATTACAAATTACGCCACTGCATGAAATTTTGCGAGAAGAATAATTTTCTTTACGTCAAATTTAAACACCAGAGATCCTCATAACAGTCGTAACAGAGCATGTTTACATATTTTTAAAGTTAATAAGTTATGTTAATATTATGAGCATAATTTTAACATACAATATATGTCTATGCTCGAAGTTATTATAAGTATAAATATCCAAGTATCTAGTGCCGGTGTGTGGAATTTTTCCGTCTAAAATTGAAGCAAGTGCTGAATCCGATAAAATATGTGTATCGCGCATAAGGAAATCAAACATCTTTATTTTAACCAGACAGTATTATAGACAATTTTAGAACACCCTTTGAATATACATTAAAAAATTGCGTTATATTGGCAGAAATCTTGACTTAGTTTAAAACGTTAATCATCCACTTCTTTGAGCACTTACATCCTAGTTATGTGATAGTCTGAACGCAACACCAAATTAATTGTTCATGTGGTGAAATAAATATTTGGGTTTATTTAGAACCCAAAATGTAAACCTATATTGAATCAAACCAAAACAATACATAAGAAGTAATTGTTTTTATAACAGTAAATATTTACTGAAGTAACATGGGAGAGGTCTGACCATGATTCCAACAAAGTGTATACGTCAGTCCTTTTTGTAACAGATATCCAAAAAGTACAACGCAAGATAAGCTAATTATCACGTACCACATGTTTAAGTGTTGTTAACGACTTCCTTCATTTCCATACATAGACACTGTTAAGATGGAAAGTGTATGTATGTCACACATTTAGGAAACAAACGATGAAAAGTAGGTAAAAAGAACAGATTTTGAGGTACACGGTGCTTTGAAGTAATCAACGGTACCTGCTCTATCTTTCCCCGTTGAAACATTTCATACACTTTATCGTGCATTGTCACGCTGGCCTCGTTCTAATATTTCGGCTGCAATAGTTTGTTACTGTTGTCCTACAACTGAGTGTCATTCAGGAGAGACGGTTCCTCAATTACACTGAAATAAAATTCTCTGTGTGAAACATACCAAACTAAAAATAAATAACACGGAAAACAATAATGTGCGAAGACGTTAAACTACCAATAAACAACATCGTTATAGAAATAATCTCATACCACACGCGCACATACGTACACACACATGTAGGGCCTACACACAAACACCACACACACAGTTATCAGTTATGACTAGGGCCCGGTAATTTTCGCGAAAAGATTTTTGCCTCACTTTGTTTAAGTGCCTTACGCGCACACCTGCAGCTCAACTCCATCGCTATTGACAGTGTTTTTGTGCAGAGTCGTTATTAATTTTACTGTACCAATCAGTACGCGGATAACTGCGACGCAACGCATCTGTGATTTGCGGGTTTAACCACACGACGCCGGGTGTCACGGCATCGAATCACTGGCCACAAGGCAGAGATGCAGGTTTGCACGTAAGGCACTGAAACAAAGTGAGGCAAAAACCTTTTCGCGAAAACTACCGGGACCTAGTTATGACTAGAGGTACGTAAATTTCGCAGATACATTCCAGGTCAGGTTGAATGCCAATTACGTATACTTCATTGTCATGTCTGTGAGTTGCTAGCGGCTGTTACGAAACGCATTTGACTACTGCAAGCCAGTAGTAAATAAGGAAATATTGTGAAGTGCTATCGCTTGCTACTTGCTTGTACGGTTATAAGCCAATAGATAATCGATTGTGGCCAGTGGGTGTATAGGACTGACAAGTCTAGGCTGCTGCCAGATGAATCCGCAAAATTGACGTACCTCTAGTTATGACTAGGGCCCGGTAGTTTTCGCGAAAAGATTTTTGCCCCACTTTGTTTCAGTGTCTTACGTGCACACCTGCAGTTCAACTACATGGCTATTGACAGAGTGTTTTTGTACAGATTCGTTATTCATTTGACTGTGCCAATCAGTACACGGATAACTGTCACACATCACGTCTGTGATTTGCGGGTTTAACCTCCACACGCTGGGTGTTACGGCATCCAATCACTGACCACATAGCAGAGATGCAGGTGTGCACGTAAGGCACTGAAACAAAGTGCTGCAAAATTCTTTTCGCGAAAATTACCGGGCTCTAGTTATGACTAGAGATGATGGTATACCGTGAAAATGTTTTGTGCAACATACCCTTGAAAACGCTGTAGTTTCTTGCAACATATGTGATTGAGGGATGTACGTCTGACATAATGTAGCTGTCTGCAGACCAACAACAGGCATCAAATATTACAATAGCAGTATTCTTATTGGCTCAGTGAAATAGGGCAACATCTCCACGTACAAGAGAAAGCCAGTATTATTATAATTAGCTGAACGTGTGTTGAAACCCAGCAAACAATCAAGTTTTCCCGCTATAAACCATTGTCTCTAGTTATGACTAGAGGTACGTCAATTTCGCAGATACATTCCAGGTCAGGTTGAACGCCAAAATATATACTTCATAATCACGTCTCTGATTAGCTGGCGGCTGTCACGAAACGCATTTAACTACCGCAAGCCAACAGTAAATAAGGAAATAATTCCTAGAGTTATCGCGTGCTTCTCGCTTGTAAGGTAGTAAGCCAATGGATAATCGATTGTATCCAGTGCGTGTACAGGACTGAGAAATCTAGGCTACTGCCAGATGAATCCGCGAAATTGACGTACCTCTAGTTATGACACAACGTGACAACGTCCAATATAGTAGAGTTCAACGCTACCAACGCCGTAAAATAGCGTACCAGGTTTGCGTTGGCCATGCCCAACAATCAGTAAATGCGGATTCTCTGTCGTTGAAAGCGCCTATTTATGCATCACGCCCATTGTCTCAATCAACCGACGCTAGAGTCATTCAAGTGCTCATTAAAATCGTTACATTAGCAATATCACTTTTTACAGTTTTGTAACAATTACATGTCTAGCTAACACTCCAGAAGCACGATAAAGCGCCTCCAGTCGATATATAATGAGCCGCTCTTAGATT
Source organism: Medauroidea extradentata (assembly GCA_003012365.1). NCBI lineage: Eukaryota > Metazoa > Arthropoda > Insecta > Phasmatodea > Phasmatidae > Medauroidea > Medauroidea extradentata. The sequence goes on along the minus strand of PNEQ01069754.1, from coordinate 72,043 downwards.
TTTGACTCAGTCGCCTACGGGCGTTGAATTTGCAGGGTCACGCTACTAGCAGCTCTTATCGCTCATCTCGACACCTTTCCGTGGAAGCTCGTAACGTCGTAGAAGGGTATGTGCACTTGTTACTGCCGACATACACCACAATGAGTTGACAGTTGGCATAGCTATGCATTTGGTATTGCTGTAATCAGGAGGAATGCCGCTACTTGCTAAAAAAAATATTTGAAACACATGTGCCTAAAATGGTTTTCGTCCTTTAGTGTCCAAAAATTTCGCTGATTTTCGGTGTAAAATCATTTATTTTTAGCAGTTTTTTAGAAACACAAAAATATATGTTGCACTAGGTTTTTAAATGTTTTACCACATAACCCGTGGCATATAATTTTTTAAATTATGTCTGGTGTATGCTCCTGTAACATGCAAATTTTGTCTTTTGACATGCCGTTCTGTGTATGCTACATATGCTAAATATTTTTCATTAAAAGGAAAATGCAGTCAATATTAAGTTACATTGTTTGGGATGACAACATACGACACGTACCTGCACTTCCTGGTACAGAATGTTTACGTGATAATAAGTCAAAAGTTAAGAAATAACGGAGAAGAAGAGCAAAAGACATATGAAACACGGAATGGTGGACCGGAAATATTGCAGTTAAAATTTGTTGTGGTGAGAAAGCGGATTTCGGACACCCTTTTCTGTTTTTATTAACATAATAATTAATATGCTCCATGGAGTTTATATGTTCTACTGGAGTTGTTCGATATGGCGTCCTTCAGTATCTATGCACTATGCAGACGTGACAACGTCACGAAAGATTCTATCGCATTTACTGTAACATGGCATCCTGATAGCATCCCACACAGCAAGAATTTTTGCCAGTAGGTCTTCATTACGTAACCGTGTCCCGTAAATAAGAGATTTGACAAGACCCCACGCGGTGAGATTAGGCGAACATGATACGTACGAAATGTTCTAAATTTGTATTGCCACGTTTTTCGCTACAAACTATTAATTGAGATATTTCCGCCGCATTTCTCCTCGCCTCTTTTTGCTTCTTTTCTCCTTTCCATCATCACTAAAATATTCATGTATACAGCGATGCTTGAATCAAGCTGGACCTAATAGGTATCTCTGGTCAAACATTGCTCGCAAAGATGGATACATTATTATCTAGAATTATAGTTGTTTTTATATTGATTTTCAAGGGGGAGCTGAATTGTGACCCTTGAAAGGACAGCCAATATTTTTCTGCCAGTGGTGGTTTTGTAAAGCGATTGGAAGGGTAGTCATTCCAGTTTCTGAAAACACGTTTTACTGCTTTAATAACCCAGAACTGTTGCTCCTTGTAAGAACAGACCTTAAGGATTTTTCTGCCAGTTGTGTATTTTAGGATTGTCTAAATTTTTGCCTCATGGAAAGACAGCCCTTCGGGATTTTTCTGACATTGGCGTAATTAAAGGGTCATATGAATTTTGCTTCTTGGAAGGGCAGCCCTTCAATATTTTCCTGCCAGTGGTGTATTTGGGAGGTTGTCTGAATTGTATCTTCATGTAAAGGCAGCCCTTCAGGTTTGTTAGGTTATGTTAGTTAAGGTCAGGCCAGGTTACGTTATGTCAGGATATGTTGCCTCTAGGCAACAAGTTAGACAATACTTCAAATACATCGCTGTCACAAAAATCCTGGACGGTTGCCCTTCCAAGAGGCAACAATTCAGTTGCCCATTTTCCAAAATATTTTTATTTCCGTAAAGGGTTAACGTTTATTTATCAACCATGAACTTTTAAGGAAGTTCGTTGAGCTGAACGGAATTCAATTATGTTTTGAGGCTTTACTTAAGTATTATATTTTTATCTTCTTTCGTCATCTAACACTTGAGGAAAGCTATATTTGTACTATCAGCGGTGACTCGTGTCCGTCCTGTTATTTCTTCATCAGCGCATCAAATCACAAAAGGCAGGAAGGCCCACTGAGTGTTGAGAGGGGATACTCCAGAAGGAAGAGGCGCAGTCGATAAAGACGCTTCCGCGCCTTTGGCAAACCGTTCTGAATGCCGGCGGCTGAGATGCGCGCTAGGGTTGTCCAAAATATCGCAATAAATAACAGAATACTTCTGCGGTTCTCAGATCTATCTCAAACCATGGCAGAATCATTTTTTTTTTATCCGGGAACGTCTGACAAGGTAACGCGGGATGTAGTGACTTGTTTTCTTGTAGCATTTTTACTGGTTGAGAGTAATCAAGACCCGAGATCAGATACTATAATCACTGGCCCAGTGACCTACACCTTTTAAAGCAGCCTGTACCAAGATTATGGCGCAAAAATTACCGAAAAAAATCTCACGCTCGCCATTTTCAACCACGAGTGAGTGAGAGGTTTTGGTCAGCACTCAGCATCGAACATCGAGGTCTTCTGCGCTGGTGAGGGGAGACATGAGGTGAGTATGGAGCAGCGCCGGAATGAAGGGGCGGGTGAAAAGGAAGATCCCCGAGAAAACCCGCCGACCAGCGGTATCGACCGGCATGATTCCCACATACGCCCCGCCGGGAATCGAATCCGGATCGCCCCGCCGGGAGGCGAATGGTCTTACCATTCGGCCACCGCGGCCCCTTCAGTCGCGAAAAATAAATATTTACATTATTAGTGCAGCAACTGAAAGGTTAACGCGTGTAACGTTTTTTGAACGAAATTCCTATGCAGACAAGAATCGCGTATGGTGTGTTTTTTTATACATTTCTGTAGGACGAAACTCTGCATATCTCTCGGCGGCTACTGGGCTGTTTGAACACTGTTGTATTTTATTGGAAATATATGTGTTTTATTTGCGAAGTTATTATACCTGTTTCCGTTACTCTACGAAGAGAAGTCACAGAGCTGTTGCAGTGAATTCCAATTACTGCACTCAACTGCACCCAGTGCGCATTCGCTGAGTGCCGCTTGTTGTTCTACCGGAACTCTCGTTGGGAACATTCGGGTTACTATCCCAGTTGTGAGTTGCACTCGAAGGGTGCGTTTCGAGTGCAATAATTACCACACCGTTTCTAAAGACGGTTTTGCATTTGAGTGCAAATATAGCGGCGACCTCAGATTATGTACACAAAAAGATATTTGCTAGAGTGAAATTTTTACAATTATCTTACTGTTCGACACTTGGATAGCACAAAATTGTATATATGGAGCAAAAATACTATGGTTAATAACTTCGTTGTTATCAAAACTATGATAATGTTAGCAGGGCCGAGACTTTCGTACATACAATAATTGACTGGTCAAGAAGAGGAATCGGAGTAAGGCAACTTCCCTCCCCGCCAAACTCAAACCAACATTTTGTTGATATGAATTTTGGGGTATCTAGGGTTGAATAATGTTTTAAATTATTTGTTTTTACAGATGTTTTGCGCTGTAAATGTAGTTTTTTTTTCAGTTGTTGGATCATAAATAATACGCACTCGTTACGGGCAATTACGTGGCTATTGTATATTATAAGTTTTCGGGCCTCGCCCGGCGCCCCCTCCCCCTCCGAGCAGTCAATTAGGGTACGCCGTTAGATGCTTTCAAAATGCAGTGCATTGCGCGTAAGAGAAACTAAAAGCTTCACTAGACTTGCGCGTCAGTGTCGCTATTATCGCTTCGTCGCGTCTGAATCTCCTACAAAGAAAAACAATTCATGGTTGTCGCTGTCCTTAAAATAACGACCAATAATTCAAAACTCGCGCTTTGTTGTAAATGGGGCTGCCTACCTGCGTTTGAAATACGTTGCAGCGGGTTGCGAGTATTAATTTTTTTACGAAACTACTTAACGTTAATGAAAATGCTTCGTCTACGTAATGAACACGCGCCTTAATGTAAGACTCTATTAATTTTAAGAATTCGGTTCGCGTGTTTCAAATATAATTTTCGGGCCTCCCATGGCGGCTAAAAACGGCTTTTCCAGACTGACGTATCTGGGAATATATCAACCGGATTCGAAAAACGCATAAATAGAAGCACTAGTTAAACTTTAAAATATACTTCCTACGAATAAAATGATATAGTCCCCTCTTTAAGTCCCATAGGAAAAATAATACTAGCAGAGATCTGCAGGGCAGTTGAGAGGCTTGCACGTACAGGTGAAACTGCATTTCACAAGCCAGCTGACGGGCAAACTTGGCGCTTTATCGATTTTGTGACTCAGACACACACAAACGCGTTCAGTGTAGGGAGCCGCCTTAAACGGAAAATTCCGCGTAGCATTGAATCGACTGCGGGCTCGTATTGATTTGTAAACGTAGCTGGCACCGGACGCTTGGAAAACAATGTCAGGCATGGGGAGTTTGTAAACACCGGCGGTATCTCTCGTCGTAATACAGCGACAGATTAGACGCGGGGCGTTACACAAGCAGCAGTTCAGTGAACTTTGTGCCTGCATTGATTCTCGTCTTCCTTTCTCGCCCCAGGGGTCCTCGCTGCCTCTGGTACCAACAACGCCCGAACTATGTGCTCTCATCCCGGCCAGTGCTCACTGCTTCTAACACCGTGGGTGGAGTTTTCCAGTTATAAAATCATAGTAATACAGGATGAGTCGTTAATTTATGCTAACACAGTGAGGGAGCAATCTTGAGGACAAATAGGCATATATATATATATATATATATATATATATATATATGTGTGTGTGTGTGTGTGTGTGTGTGTACTGCCGAAACTCAAAAATTAGGGACAAGACAAGAAAAGGTTATATCAGCAAAATTAATTACAATTCTACACTGGTCAATTTGAAACCAAACAAGCCAGGAAACTAATAAATGAAACTCTACTTTAAATTTCCGACTATGTTTTAAATTTAAATTGTGAAAACAGAATTAAATTTTCTCATGTCCGTGATTACCAAGTTATTGGAATCCTGTTGTATCATCCTGAAAACCTGATTAACCAATATTAAATAAGCCACATAGTCTATAATTTTTAAATTACTATAAATATGTGTATATATATATATATATATATATATATATATATATATATATATATATGCATATGCAACATTCGACCTAATGTGATCCACCAAGGTTGTAGATGGCCTCACATGTGGAGATTTGAAACGCGAAAATACACGATAAAATGCCAAGTAAATATTCTAAAAGAACAAATTTCCGTATTAGGTAGCCTACACTATATGAAGGGAAGTAACAAGGAAAAATTAAGTTACAGAAAGTAAACCTGCCCCCCTTCATGTATTGAATAAGGGTTTGTATGCGCCTTATTACTTAGAACTATGTGACCATCCACTACAGCCTTTTGATACGTCATGTTAGTAATCGGCATGCAAAAATTAACAAAGAAAGGTCGGCGTGGGGGTAAGTTCACCAATCCCGACCGTTTCCACAGAAATCTCATGTTCAGTTGAACGTGGACGTACGACTTCCTGGGAGGTAGGTAGCACGAAAGCTCGAATCGCTGTCGTGTATGACGTGTTAGTTTCGTAATGAGCCTTGATTTCCATTTACACATTTTTAGTCTCCACCTTCAAAGCGATATACCACCCTTATGAATCACACGAGGCTAAATGTATGTGTGTGTCCCTAATTATTTGTTGTCAGGATTGCACCAATCACACCGGGCAGCATACGTTAACGAATTATTCAGTATTTCCTTAAAAATTTCACACGCACACATACACACACTTATGGCATGTCACGAATATTTACATTCACATTCCCTGATAAATCTGAAAAGACGGGAATATTCATAATTTAAGAATAATATATGACTATTTGCATCGCAAATACTCACTCACTTTACGTCTAGTAGATAGTGTGGTCTTTAAAGAAAGAAAATAATATATTAGGTTGACAATACATAAATGGAATCGTCCATGGCATGTAATGTAAAACAATTTCAGGTTTCTTCTGCGGTGATTTCGGAAAACCATAGAAAATTGAAATCAGTTTGACCGGACCTAGGATCCAACCTTGGTCGTCTCGGATGTGAGTTACATCTGCATCCCTCACGCGGTTTATATAGTTGTATTGAAGTCGTTAGGTGTAGAGTAGAAGTCAGAATTATTTCAGCGGTACAAATATTCTGTGAAATAAAAAGAACGCGAAGAAAATATTGTGATTAACTACACATTATAATGAAAAAAAAAACGTCTAATAGCCATCAATAAAGTAGATTCTATTTTGAAGCTGGTATAATAAAAAATGCGTGTCAGGGCAAAGAACAATGAATGCTTAAGAAATGTATTTTTCATTTAATATAATGTCCGTACTGTTAAGGATAAAGAATGAAGACTGCTTTTAAAATAGAGCGATTTTGAAACGTTTCGAAGACGCCAAATACTATATGAAATTTGTGCGCGGGAAGTTAAAAAAACCTTATAACTATTCCTTGAAATGTGTCTTCTTTTCGTAGAAAGGTGAAGTTGTAAACGCGTAGTTGATTAAGAATTTCGCGAAAATAATTTTGGGCCAACTTTTTTCAATTTCCTCCGCGCATATTTACAGTTCTGCTTCATTGTCCGTGATTGGAGGTTTATAACCCTCATCGCCTTGGTATTCTACCCGCAAATCACAGGTGTGTGGTGTCTCAGTAAATATATTCTGATTGGCTCAGTCAAATGAGCGACTCTTCCACGCAAAGACGCTCCGCCAATGACCATGAAGCAGAGCTGAAGATGTGCACGTAAGGCATTGAAACAAGTTCAGGCAAAAATATTTTCAACAAAATCTGTGGTCAGTACGTAAAACTGTTTCGAAAATATATCAGCTGACGTGCAGTGCTGTACTATTATACTTTTTCATACGGACTCTAAGCGCTGATCACATTATTTTCTTTGTGAACAGCATAGTTCAAAGTCTAATGCTTGTTTCCATAGTTGTGTTTTTTTAGAATTCGGTTGTTATTTTTCCAGGTACGGCAGTCTGAAAAACCTATTTTTAGCCATTTTGAGGGGCCTGAAATTGATGATTTTAATGAACGTGCCGAATATTTGAAACTATAGCGACATAGTTTGAAGTGTGTGTACTTGTCGTAGATATACAAATATAATGAGCGTTTAGTAGTTTAGTAAAAAAAATAATTAACAATTCGCTGCAATGCATTTCAAGCGGAGGTAGGGAGGCCCCTTTAAGAGAGTCATGGTACAGATGTATGTCAACTTTACAACGTGCCTTGTGTTGTGCTTAGTTATAAACATCATACAAAACATGGAACATTTGTTTATGTGTAGATAAGTATCACTTGCGCAATTAATGATTACTGAAGTTACACAACACCAGAGATGAGAGAAAAATACAGATGGAGCATTAGCAGCCTATACTGAGGCCATGCCCACTTTGTTTATTCATGTAGCAATATGGCGGAGTGCAATCAGCTGTTCCTGAATGTGTATTGAGAAATGAGGTTATGGTTGGCCAAATCACAGCCGCATTACACACGTTGTTATGGTAACAAACAACATATTTCACGTACCAATATCCCCTTCCGTCTCAAGGACTTAGACACCCATCGTCCTAAGACTTGCGTTATCCGCCATCTGTATGTATCTCTAATCTCTGCACAACACAGAGTACTGTTCCCAGCCGGCCTTAACGGCCACCGTAGATGCTTAACTGGGCCATTGAGTATTAGCTCAATGACTGGACCGTGCAAACATTTGGGACTTAATGGATGAATGACGGGCTCAAGTGGGAAGGACGAACGCCAATGAGAAGCCGTAGAACAGAAAGGGTTAGGGAGTATTGGATTATGTGGAGAACATAGCGCTTATTTTAGTTCCTCAATTTAAGAAGGAGGTCTGGCAAAGTTGGAAACTAAGTTGGAGTTTTTTAAAATAATGTTTTAATGTAATTTGGTTTCCTTACCTGGCAAATATAAATGTCTTCTTTTTTTGCTGCTGCCTACCAGAAACATTATAATAAAATGTTATTTACTAAAATGACCTCTAAGCCATAAATAAACAACAGCAAACGATTGCAAAAGGCCTATTTCTCACTTTACAGTGCTACCACACTTCGGTAAATTACAACACCAAATCGTTAAAATATTTCATTCCTAAACTTTGTCACGTAGTCGATTTAGTAACCTAAATGTGATATCTTCTCCCTTTTCCAGGCGGACAAACACGTTGCAACAAGCTCGTCTATGTTAACCATATTTGTCATCGTTTTTTAAATCTGTGACGTCGCTTTTGCGTCATCCAATCGTATGTGTAACCTTGTTTTCGTCTCAGTGATTTTCTTTGCTGTATTCATTGTGTTCTCCTTTTTTAGTTGCTTTGTTTTTTTTTTCAGTTTGAATTGAACTGAAACAACTGATGACAAACAAAACTATTTATTAATACAGCACAAACAACTGATATGTGTGCGTTTTTACTGCAGCTTAGGCTAGTTTAATCTTGGCTCGCTTATCTAAGACGACATATAGCTGCAGTGGTGTAAGTAGATAATACTCTTTAAAATCATAATTATCTCTACTTTATTCACTGTAAAAGACATCAAAACCCCCCAAGTAATATATTTTACAACTGAGCAAAACAGTTGACAAAACGAACTGCCGAACATTCCATTTATTACTTAGTCCATAAAACGAATACATAACTTGCACATTACGTAAAATGGTTACAAATATAATTGCTGAATCAATCGAGAAATAAATAAAAAACAAACGTTTGGCACATACGTTTACATTGACTATTCACGTTAAAGCGAGGACTTCTGAAACTCCAGTATTTTTTTCAGCCAATTCGCATAATTTCGCCACCTGGTAACATAAACACACTAGTTTACCTAACTAATAAAATAAACACGCTGAAAAGATTCGGTTTAGTTAAAAGTTACCGTATAATGTCAAAATAAAATATTTTACTATTATTCTCGAAAATGCGATCTTAAAAAATCATTACGTTACTTTAGAATGACTCTATACAACTAAACAAATGCAATACAGTAGAACTGAGAGAAATATTTTATCGTCTGGTGTATTTTATTCACTTATCAATTTATACAAACCGTTTATTTAGTTACAGCCATAAAACCTATACGTACACAAATTTTCTTTTCTCGTACAAACACACACACACATGTGTGTGTGTGTGTGCGATTCAAGGTAAAGTGAGAGCCGTGTTTTAATTTTTTTCTTTCAATCAATAACTATTTTTTTCTTGCACTTGTCACTTTCAACACTGGTACATAAATAATAATAACAGCGTTAATATTCCATTATTCTAATGAGTTAGGGTAGAACATTCGCTACCGTTTGGGATAAGTAGGTATTGATTTTCCGAAAAATCTTTTGTTAATATATTGTTGTACATTCTGTTATGATAAAAAGTATAATTTAATATAGTTGACATTTTCAGTACAAAATTAATAAAATTGTTTCTATAATTTGTATTGCGGAAGAGAAGTAGTAAATTTAACGAAAAATCTATTCAGCCGTTACACATGCTAAATTATTTAAAATATTACATTATTTTCATATAAAATATATCCGTTAAGTCGTATTGTATCGTCTGTCATGGTCAAATGTGTAAAACTTAATATTATACAAATTAATACAACAATAACTTGCAAATATTAAAAATATTTTAATAAATCCCCGACTCACAGGATACTAAATTTCAAATCTACCAGACCAGTACATTTGCTCACATTCACTCAAAAATAAACTAGAAAATAGGTGCTTATCTTTAAACGGCTGAATCATCTAAGAACCATATAGATCACGTCAGCTTAAAATAAAAAAACCTCATTAAAATCGGGCCGTTCGTTTAGGAGCTACGATGCCACAGACAGACACACAGATACATAGACGGACACGTCAAACTTATAACACCCCTCTTTTTGCATCGTGGGTTAAAAAAATTAAAGAAAATCCTTTATAGCTGTGGATGTCCCACCTCAATTTTGAGGATGCAATAAAATATGTCTATTTGTTTTTAATGTCTGCTGGAAGGACCTTATTAAGTGCTCTCTTTACTTCGATAAGCTTATGGTTTTTTTATGTATTCCTCTAAATCTTTCCGACGGATAAAGTAAACGTTTAACGGTCAATATAATCGACATTATTCAATGCATAATACATACAGCTATTTTTTATGATACAAGAATGATAATACAAAATGTGTACCCGAAGATGTACACTACCTAGCATACTAGCTACAAATTGAGTGACCAGTAAACATGGCCATCTTCTTTCTACAAGAAGATTTACTGCTTAAATATTTCGAATGCAGATTTTAAAGCTGCGTTAGAAGCTATTGGCGATAATTTGCGCAATATGTATTTTATCTGCGTCAAAACATGTGAGGATCAGATTAATATATCGTTGTTGGTTGACAAGGTCCTGGTTTGAGTGGAATGGTGCAGGATCGATATTATTTTAATAGTGTCTTTTGTGCACAATTATACTTCATCATATCTACGCACGCATACAACTGATTGTTTATATTCGTATTGTGCAGTAAAAATTACGAAAAATAGAACCATCCCTATACTGTACTAGCTAGAATGCAAGCCGTTATATGCTAACATGCTTGGCGACCATTCACACGAAACAAACTCGCTAGAAGAAGAGATGTACAAGAAGAGAGATGCCCTTGTGTAGTAGGCATAAGAGTATAAGGTGACCAGATGGCGTCCTGTGGAAGGACGTTCCTCGTCTTGAGCATACAGTGTCTAATCATCTACGGTACCAAGACATCCCTCATCCTGTGTTGACATTGCATTACGACAACAACCTACACTACTCTCTGCTGGTGACCTTCAGAAAAACTTGGGTATGTGCTAGTCCCGCGTAGGCAGCGCAACAGCTAGGCCTTTGTGGTCTAAGTTACAGCCTAGTACAGAGGTAATGGATATTAATAAGTACTTGCGACATATAGATATGGGACTCTTCATTACAATTTTTTTCGATTCTACTCCACAAAATTGATGGTAGGTACGTGTGTTAGTCGGTTAATGTGGTAGTTTCCTTAAAGTGAAGTGATTTTGGCCAGCACTTAATATCTAAGTCTTTGGCGCTAGTGAGATCTGACATGATATAAAAATGCGGTAGCGTCGGAATGAAAGGGCGGGGTAAACGAGAAATTCCCTAGATAACCCGCCGACCAGAGGCATCGTCCGGCACGACTCCCACGTGCGACAATCTGGGGACCGACTTCTGCCGGCAATCGAAGCTGGGTCGCCGTAGTGGGAGCAGTTTCCTTAAAATCGTATGTTACCTATGTTCAAAGTATCTGAGCATGGTACTAAGTATACTACTAATGTTAATATATTTAAAAACAAATTCAAGTAAGTTAATACATTACAAAATGTCTATGTTAGAGTGTTTATTATCATTGATGTTGTGATCTGTGAGATTGTAAGTAGTGATTACTCAATTATTTATTGATTTCAGTTTCACGTCATAAATCATTAACAACAATAAGCACACTTTAACTTTAAAAATTCTATTACTTACTTATGCATGCCATAGTTGGCTCTGAATGTTAAAATTTAATCATAAAAATTAGTTACAAAGAGACGAGCACGAATAGAATATCTCGAGAAAGTTGACCCCTTAACGATTAACTCAGTTCTTATCACGCTTTTTTGTACGGAGAGAGTTGACGCAACGGTCACACGTTGGAATCGCATTTGGAAGGACCAATGTTCGATTCACAGCCCTTTACATCGCGATTTTGGTTTTCCATGGTTACATAAATCACTCTAGGCCATGGCCGATTCGTCTTTCAGTTCCTGTTCGTGTGTAAAATTGTGCGTGATCGTCTCTGATGACTTCTCACTTAAATAAAATAGATGAAAAATTTTACTATTATAACCGATTTGCATCTTCTTGCCTATGAATATAAACATATCGTGGTGAGTCATAAACATGGTTTTGACATGTTACATTGCTAAATAGCTGACGGCTGAGGCCGTAATGTAACATAGGTTTCATTATTATTCTTATTAATGACACGGAACACAGCAATTTTGATAAGTACATTTTTATTTTTATATTTGTAGAAGGTATTTTTTAGCCATAAATTGTTACTAAATTTTTCTCTTACGAAAACATTTTTATGTGTAGGCCGTTCACGACAAAGTGAGCACTGCATAAAGTTTTCTTTCAGCCGTTTCGCAGACATCTTCACTATTTTTAACATGAAATTTTGCATGTAACTAAAATCCAGCGTAAACGTTTCAACACTCTAAAAAATTAAAATCTGTTGGCCCAGTAAAATATATTTTTAACTAATTACAAAGTCTGCTGAGTCAGTTTATAGTGAACCGTCTATATCATAGTTTTTGCATAGGGATTTGTCAAAGTCAAAATGTTGTATTTCGTGGTTTTAAGTACGACACTGAGACACACATACCAAACTGAAATAATTCACGCTTGTGTCGTAGCCTACAAGGTATCCTATATAAAAACACAAAGAAAAATGTTTTTGTATTAAAATAATGTTGAAATGAGGAAAATACAATAATAATTCGGTCAAATCACTCGCCCCCCACTACGGCGATCCGGTTCGATCCCCGGCAGGTGACTCCTCATTTCCGCATGTGGGAATTGTGCCAGATGAAGTCGGTAGCCTCCGGGTTTTCTTGGGGAGCTCCCGTTTCCTCTACCCCATCATTCCGGCGCTACTCCATCGCACGATCTCATTCCATGTCACAACTCAGGAACTGTGGCAGTCTATAGGCCCCACATCATAGTGCCACCATCTCGCTTGGTGCTAACGCTGCCCTAAGGTGCATCCTTAAAAAGACATTATCATTATACCAGACTGTCTTCAAAAGATGTATTTTTAGCATGAAAAGCCTGTAGTATGGCTTAAGCGTGCCTTCTACCTGAAGTTACGTTGGCACACAAGAGAGCGAAAGCTAAGGGCGAAAATTACTCGCGCATCAAAATCAATACAACAAGCGCCTAGCTAGCGCTGTAAGGTTTCCATCGAACGGTTTTTATTACTGGTCTTTAAGCGATGACCATACAATTTTGATTGGTGAAAAATCCGTAATTATGTCTAGTTTAGTGATGTAATGAGTTTCGCACATATCGGTATTCAATGAATACATTGTGAATTATAACCGCAGTCAGAGAATATAGTTTTTTGATATGCAGGACGACTTTGAAACAGCGTTTCTAATGAGCACGGGGTGTTTGTTAACAGTGACATTTACACTTTACACTCGTCTAAAGAGTTTTTTTCTTTTCGTAAATTAACGCACTGGGAGCGCGTGAAATAGTTTCGTAAAAAAACTGTATTTACCAACATACTACGACGTATTCAAAGCACACACCAGGCAACCACCTTAACGAGGGAGTAAAGAGAAAATTTTAATTGCTTTAATAATTTCTTAAAAATATTTCTTCGAGATATTGTTTGCTTTGTAGGCATATGTTGTGATTATTTTCCAGTAATGAAAATTATGTTAGCTTTCGTAGTTTTTGTAATGGCACGTCAAAGTCCAAATGTACATAAAAAGGTTTTATATTAGAGAGGAAAACCAACGGACTTGGAGGAATTAAATTACACCGAAAAAAAACATGTCAAATACTACGCCTGAATATGAATAAAGCAGCATTTTTATAAGTATTTTTGGGAAGACGCTGAATTTAAAATAGAAATAGTACATTTTTTTGCAAATTCTCAATTTTTTTAACGAGTTTTGCAAATCTCTTGGTGATTACTTAAGGTAATTAAAAATTTTATGCGTAATTTGTTCTAAGCAATGGTCCTGCCAAGTGATATTCTTATTTGCATTGAAGTAGTTATTTAAATGCACAACCAGAACTTTATTTGTATATATAACTCCCAATCAGTCTATGAAATTTGTAGTTAGCCTGACACTTACAATAATTAACGTATTTAAATATATGTGTTTATTGAGTAAGTAATAAGAGCACTGAGTTGTACCAGACCTGTTTGTGTTACACAGCGGAACACAATATTAACTCAAGGCCCAAAGCTATATTAGTTATTTTCCCCCAGCGAGCTACTTACATTTGTTTTAATATTGCCCAGGAGTTTGCGTGTAAGCGGTTCAAACAACCACAATTGGATAATAGGATCTGCAACCACCCATAGTACCACTATGATGTACCACTCTTTATTTATCTCATGAACGGTTTTAGTTTCAAGTTTGTTACAAACCCTGCTTAGGAAAAGTGATACAAGTAATGAGATGATACAGTGTGAATCTAAAACTTACATTGAATAAATTACAGTTCGTTTCTGAAACGGAATATTACTATTGAGATAAGCAACCCTAGTCAAACTGCAAGAGTGCAGAAGCTGCCGAAGTTTGAGAAACAATTATCGTACACTGCGATGTTTTGGTAACTGTTTGTGGGGCAGAAACAAGGAAATGCTTGCTTATTTATTTGTAAACTGGCATTAAGGCCACGCTCTCTAGTTGCTACTTTATTAGCTAAATTAATCTTTTATGCCTAAACGAGAGCAGATAAATCTGTCTGGCAGTTTTGTTTAAAATCGGCTTCACCATGTTGGTTGAATTTTTCAAGGCAGCAACTACCATCGTTTTAGCTAATTAAATATTAAACGAAATTATGATTAATTTACTTTTAATCAAATTTCTTGCATCGAAAAAAATTAGCTATCTCTGCAAAAAAATTCTTAAACAAAACTGCCAAACAGATTTTTTATATCTGCTCTCTTTTAAGCGTAAAAATTAATTATCGCAAAAAAAAAAGTGGAAACTATGGAGTACGGTCCCCAATGAAAGTAATATCGTACACGTGTAACCCATTTCCAGCATGTTGAAACGGTTTGCTGCCGCACTTATTATTGCAATAATAGTGTCTTACAGAAAAAGCCCTACTAACAGATTGGAAACTATGACTTGCCAGTAAAATTTGCAATAGAAATATATTGTTCTGAAAAGTTCTACATAGCGCAATTTTAAGAACGAGAGTTGAACAAACGAAACCCAGTGATATTTTTAATATGTTATAAGTAACAACACACGAAAAAATTGAACTCTCTGCACTACTTTTTCATATCGTACCCTCACACGATACTCGACGACATGTGATCCAAATGGTGGCTGCCTACCTCATAGCAGCAATTAATTAGGCGCGAAAAAGATTTCGGGTAGTCATTTAAATAAATGGTGCGTCTTTAAATACAACACAGGTTGCCGTAACCCAGGAAAACATGCATCCGTCCGACTGGATGAGCGTGGCGTATCATTCAACAGATCCTTGATGATCTCGCACAATAAAAAGGATGAAGTTCAGGAAAGCGTGCTGCTCACGTAAGAGGCCCTCATATTTCTATCTGTTATGTTGGATATTCCGTATTAAGACGATTACATACAACTCTGGTGTAATGTGGTAGCGCACCGTCGAGTTGAAGTCACGTGAACTGCAGGAATCGACAGTCCATATGGCGTGTTTGTCGTTACGGAATCAAACGTTTCATTGGGGTAGGCGGTGGCCTAAATTAGACACTCGTCCGAGGGGTCTACAGACGTCCAAGTGAGTGAGAAATTTTGGTTAGCGCTCAACATCGAGGTCTTTAGCACTGGTGAGGGGTGATATGAGGTGAGTATGGAGCTGCACCGGAATGAAAGTGCGGGGGAAACGGGAGATCCTCGAGAAAACCCACCGACCAGTGGCATCGTCCGGCACGATTCCCACGTGCGAAAATCCGGGGACCGATTTCACCGGGAACTGAACTCGGATCGCTTTGGTGGGAGGCGAATGGTCTGACCATTCGGCCACCGCGACAAAAGGACGTCCAAGGAAGTCTGAAATTTTGAATTTTATTTGCTTCTTTTATCGATTTTCTTATATTAAAAAATATTTTGCTGTGGTTTTTAAAACATGTCAAGCACTGTCCCATAACACATAGTTTTAATAAGAAATTTTAATTTCATTATATGCATTTGTTTTTGTGGCTTATAAGAACGAATAACACGCAAATTTTGACTTTGAAGTGCAACCATGGGAAAACTGGCAGAGCTATTTTTTTTTTTTTTTTGCGAGAGGAAAATATTCTCCCAAGTAATGTCTACAAAATTAACCGTATTTCGCACAAATATAAAATTAAACTGTTACCCCACTTGAACACTTCCAAACCAGCAGTGCAGGAATTTGAAATTATTTTCGGGTATATTTTCTCCGAACAATGCAAATATCACGCCAAACTGTTATTTGTGCAATTCGCTGATGCAAGATCTCACACGCAGTTACGGGGAGTTCTTTCCCATACAACCCGGTGGGCAGCCAGCCATTCCAGGTTGCCTACCGGGCAGGAACTGACACTTATCTGTAAAAATCACACGTAATATTTGCTGGGAAATGGAGATCAAGAGAACATTTTCGCATAAATTATTTCCGTTGAAAATTATGTTGGCAATTTACTCTAGTGATTAAAATACGGATATTTTTCTGTGACACATTTAGTTTTACATACATAAAGGGTAGCACCTACTTTTTTAACATGTTAATGTTGTCTACCGCTATTGCTATTTGATCTCAATCATAGGCTTTTACCTGCGTCTTTCAATTTCGTTCTCTAAAAAACCTATAAAAATCGTCAGTGTATTTTATAAAACTGTGCTATGTAACATAGGCATATATAATATTACTTGTTTAAAATGTTTGCTATACCCTGGTATTATTATTTTTATACTTCCATTAAAACCACGAAATATAAACCAGTTATTGGCTAATTAGCGGTTTGATTGAATAGAAGATTATTTCATTTCGATAGAAACACGTGGTGACCTATGTTAGGATTACGTCTACGTGTCTAATTAACAGCCATTGTAATATAGATGACAGTATTAAGTTAATGCAAATAATACACCTGTACGTCAATTATAAACTAAATTACAATCAACTAATCTTTCCAAATAAGCGAGGTCATCGTCTGAAACGATAATTTAGTGTGACTGCATAGTCCCTTAGACGATAAAAACAAATCTGTGTTAACGGTGAAATAATTTTTTTCTTTACTTCTTCTAGTGATAATTAAGCTTAGCATTGTTAGTAGAATTGGGAAGCGTTAAAGTTGGTTTAATTTCTCCTAATACTTTGATATAAGTTTACAGTCCTACTCATAGGTAAATCGGCACATTTATAGACAATTTTATAAAGGGAAATTATTAAGAAACAAAATTTTTTAGATCGTAGAAAATTTCCTTCCTTAGCTTGGGACTTGCTTCAGTAAGTTGACATCTTGAGGAAGTCGGAGGAATGAAACTACAGTCCTATTTCTTCCCAGAATTTGAAGGCACTTCTAGGAATTTTCTGTCACTAATGTTTTACTTTGTGTTTCCAGTTCTGAGATGGAGTACAAAACACTGCTGCTGATCCTCCTCGCGACCCAAACTTCAAACTCCATGGCGGAGTTGACAGGAGATAACGTCTGCCCCACTACTGTCAAGTATATAATTTTATTATTATACGCGATATTGCTGTATGCATGCTTTATTTTCAATACTTATTACGTAGAACGTTAAGTGTAGTTTGGAACAAAGTGAGCATTTTGAAATTCTACAGTGAAGTGTGGTTGGGGATAAAGTGCGCATTTTGAAAACCTACAGTTACTTTTTTTAATTTTAGATAATTTGTAGTTTTCTGGAAATTGTTATTGCAAACAATTCACCCAAGTGATAATCAACGTTTACAGATTCTACCGAAATTAAAAATTTACGTATGAGGTCACACCAAATAACATTTTTAAAATTTTTATTCTAGAAAAGGTGGTCTTCAAAAGTGCTCACGTTTATCGTGAACCACCTATAGAAACGGTTATAGAGAATTTTAAGTTAAAGCATGCAAAAAATGTAACTGAGAACAGGAGCTGCTACATGAAACGTCTTGAGGTTTGAGAATGTTTGGTCAGTTTATACATCCATAAACCTCTTGTGCAGAGATTTTCGGAGAGTAAAACTATTTTCAAATGAAAACGTGAGTTTTTTTTTAAATTCGGTTATTATAGAAGACTAGATATTATCATAAAATATTATAAAAATGGTAGTTTTCCATTTTTGTAGCGTTCGTGGTTTCAATCCCTTATTTTTCTAAAAAACAGTTTTTAATTTTTTACTCGAAAGTAACGTGTACTATCGCATAGTGCTGTATAAATGAACGTCCGCTGATAAAATATCTACTCGACAGCCAAATCTCATCGAATTTTGATGAATAGGTCAGATTTTATTGACGATTGAGTATTCAAGTAGTCCGCTCGACATCGTACCTTTCCATACCCCTTATGGCCATGATCCTTGATTTCTACTACTTTAACGATAATTGTTTTTTTATTCCTAAACAAGAGCAGATATTGAAAAATTATTGTACAATTACGAATTTGTCTACATATTTCTGAACAAAATATTATATAGATTTGGGTAATTAGTTCATTAATGAGAATTCCCTTAGTTGCATAATTAACTGAAACCACTATGAATTTTGCCTTGGAAAAATTAGTTACATAGTACGCACTGTTTATAACAAAACAGTGCAACAGTTTCTTGATATCTGCTCTCATTTAGGATTTTAAAAATAATTATCTTAGAAGTAGCAGAAATTATGGATCATTGCCTTAACAATTCCACTGTTTTTTTTCTCGTCAAAGCAACCATAAAATATTTATAATGTTTAATTTTATTTAAAGGTACATTTGCGCACAGGAAATTGTTGGTTTACAAGCGACCTGTACAAGCAAGATCGTGAATAATAGAATCGTCCCTACCTCACACCCGCTAGCGTACAATTCCTTGAATGTTAGCCGCTAGCGTAACAGTCTGCTGTCCACACGTCACAATTATCCTTCACGTCGATGTGAAGAATACGGTGTGCAAGTTTCTGCTCAAGAAAGAGTCCTGTATGTTGTGGGCGTTACAGTACGGTGTCGCGGGACCAGCAAAAGTTAGCACAGAATGCACACTCTCCTTGTGTATGAGGGGAGGCAACGACAGGTTCCATTGCTGCTGAAAATATGTTCGCTGGATCGGACATAGAGGTCTGCGAGGTCAGCTTAACATAATTGGGCTCGACTACTTCAACTAACACTTGAAGATAGGTTCGTACTACGGGTCATGTTTTTCTGCACATTTGCGAGGAGTGGCAGCGTCACATGTTAATCTTCATTGCAGTTTCCTTGCCAAGCAAAAACGTACTTCGATTCAGAGCACAGAATTTATTTTATATTATTCTCAATTCAACTGATTTAAAGTATAGGCTGTTCGGGATGAAGCGAGCAATAAAATAATTACTTAAGTCTTAATTTTCAACAAGTTGTATCTTTCCGCGCGTAACGACTAACGACGGGAAATGTCGAACCTCTCTAGACACGTCACTTGATGTTTGCGCATGCTGTGCAATCGTTAGGATATAAATGTTTATCAATTATATTAAATTTTGTTATGTCGTTTTCGGTTCCTTTTGTTTCAGAATTGTTTGTATTTAAGGAAAATACATGGAATTATAATGCGTTATTTCGATGCCAACTACTCAATCAATAAGGCAGCTAGACTTATCGTTGAATTATATGCGGTAACCACTAGTGATATTTTCCAAAATGTTTAGTGCTATCTTTATCCCGAACAACCTGTAACGTAATGTAACCTACAACATTACTGTTTGACGTTTAAGTAGTCGTAGCCATGAGATAAAAGAGGAGCTCCGTTTGGACAGCGGAGAGGGTGCTTACATTACATCAAGACGATTCGGATACGATTCCAGGGGGAGTTGATCCGGATCTCCACTTGTGGGGCTCGTACCGGACGTTGCTGTTAGCTGGGGATTTTCTGAGGGAAATCTTGTTTCCCCCACCCCTTTATTCCTGAGTTGCTCCGTACTTCACATCACCCGTCACCAGCGATGAAAACCTTGCTGGTAAGGTGGTCGCCTGTCTTACTGAGCAGTTTTGTGCGTTATAGACTCAGAAGTGACGGAACTGTGTGTACAGGGTGCGGCAACATAACTTCCTTTCTGAACACGGCAATAAAACACATTGTGTTAATCAGAAAGTTTCCATTTTAATTATTATAATGTGGGTACATATCTAAAGTTTGGTGTCACACAGTTTTAAAAATCAAATCACGTAACGCCCCCCATTGTCCATTCGCTGAGTAAGCCAAATTTATGTCATTTCTCATGACACTTACCAACATAGCAGTGGGTAAGTTGGCAATTTTTGCACGAATGTTGGCCTTCAGGACGGTTGACATGAACGTGGGATATCAAATCACAAAAAAAAAAAAAAATCACAAGGGGCCAAATCGGGGGAGCGGGCTAGCCACACCAAATCACTAGGGCCTACTTATTGAGATGAGGCGCTCCGGGAAGTGTTCCCTCAAAACAGCCATCGATGCTCCTGAAGTATGGGCCATTACTCCATCTTGTTGGAACCAAATGGTCCCTAAGTCCAGTTCATCAAGCCGCGGAGATAAAAAAATTCCTCCAACAGGTTCACATACGCTCCTCACTGTTCCAACGCACGATGATGATTGGCAGCGGTGGAGAACAAAACTTTACACCCACGCCTATCGAATGAGACCATTCCCGCCCCGCTAAGACATCTACATCCTGAATGTCGCGCATTTCAAAACACAAAGTTACGTTGCCGCATCCTGTAGAACCTCGAAATGCGCGTTAAATGCCGCATCGCCTCATCTAACCAAACGCTGATTTGGTGTGCAAGATTTCCCGCCGATCTGTTTTTACGACGGACCTTTAAACCGTGATCAAACAATTTTACTGTTGGAAAATCTATCACAAGGTTCAGTGCAGGTTTCTGGGTTCCACATACATCCGGTTAGATATTATGAAGTAGGGCAGTCTGAAAATACCGTTTATAGCTATGTTGGAAAGGTTCGAAACCGTATTTTTAATGAACATGGTATTTCGACAGTGACATTCCGCACTAGTGTGAAGTGTGTTTTCTTTTCGATCATTGACACAATGGGAACACGTGAAATAGTTTCGTAAAAACATATATATGTACTTAACAATGAATTTGAAGCGCGTGGTAGGTGGCGCCACTGAGTGCTGACCAAAATCTCTCCATTTCACTAAGTGCATGTAGTATCAGTACAGTGGAAGGAGTTTGACCGACATGTTATGTACGCATATGTCATGGCGAGGCTAGGACGCCGTGTAGCGCATTAACCAGTCAATGAGTTAAGTTTTGCGTTTAACGTCGGGCTAAAAATGTAATTTATATCACACCGGTTACAAACTCTGGGAAACTGTGAAACAGCCATTATATTGATAGCAACAATTTTTAATTTTAAGTAATATAACACTGTAAGCAAATTTTTTGCCCGTTAACACTTACAGATTCTCTCACTTTACTTTACACATTTTTGCTCAAGAATGACATGAAAATACCTTTTAAAATAGAAATGTAGTAAAGTTTTCATTGTATCACAAGAAAACTGTACAAATATGTCACTCTAAAATATTTTGAAGTCAAAATTTATGCTTTGCTGAGAGAAAATTGAAATAAGCCAACTTATCTGCAAATGTTCATTAAAATTTATTTTTTTGTTATTGTACTGGGGTTATGACATACCGGTAATTTGATCTATTCATTCGTGGCTTGTTCGGTTTCTTGTCCACGATGACTCGGCCCGGGGAATTTCAATGACCTCGGTCAAGTAATCGCTGTCAGGTCTTGTTGATAAACACAGTTGGTTCACACGCCCACGTATTTTGTAAGCTTTTTTAATACGCATGGCTTTGTTCGAAAATGAAAGTTAAAATTAGCACACTGTTTCCCTTTCAGGCCGGAGTTATAAACATGATGCTGTTTGAGAGCCGACAGTTGTATCGCCAGAGAAAACAAATTGCCTTCCCGGCAAGTGAAGTAAGATGTAATTGTAGAGGGAAGCACTGGAATAAAGAAGTGAGAAAACGGGAACACCTTGAGATAACGCCATGTTGTAGTTGTGTCCGTCATGTTCTTTACTTGAGAATCGCAAAGGAAAGCTTAACGCCAGACAGAATTGGTAATCTAGCTGGCAACCATAGGCGAAAAAGATGTTTTGCTGGTACAAACCATAATTTGCTAATGTTGATGTTTCAGGGAGATGGTGAGTCTGCGAGTGAAGGTGAAGGAACCTGTGACCATCAAGTCTTACACCTGGTGCTTCAGGATACCTCCTCGATGTTCCAAGTACAGAGTGGAGATGAGGGATAAATTCAAGATCCAAGTAATTCATTACCCTAGCTAAGCTTAACCCGTCTACATGTTAGGAGATTCATTGTTAAAAGTTGGAAAAGGGACTGTTTCCTCCGATACTTGTGCTGGTGTAGGTAAATGGCCAAAACAGTTGTTGGCATTTCAAATTTTAAAAAAATTTGAATAAACGGGACCAGAGCTCTCGAGATTATGATAAAGATTATATTGTTTTACTAAACAAATAAAAAGCTGAAATGAATTTGTTTTTCGGTAACTAATTTAAATCAAATCATTTTTTCACTTTACCTTGCTGGGATAAGACTAATTCCATTACCGTCTAGAATTTTAGTAGACATCTTACCAACAGCAGCGAAACTGGTGGAAATCTTCCCTTGCCTAACTCGCCCATAAGAAAATATATTACCTTCCTAACCTGTAGTGGAATTTAAACTACCCTTGCATGTCAGTCGTTATTATCAAACAATTTTAGATATGAAAGTCAAAGTGCACTACCTTTAAATAGGTTTAAGTTCAAATCTAAGGGCTGCAGTTCGTCATTCCGTAGTTCGTGGTTAATTTCACTTTTCTAGGAACTAAGGTAACCGTAGTTAGACTTCATTCAGCCCTCCGCATGTGTTCATTTTCCCATCATTTAAAATTACGTGGCTTATGAATCAAACATTTAAATAAAATATACGGTTTTAAATAAGTTGTTAAAATTCATAAAAAAAGCTCAGCAAAATACATTACCGAAGTGAATCGTGCCTCCTCCGTAATAGTGTTTACAAAAATACGGCGTGACGAAATATTTCATTATAAACACAACAGATCGACAAATGTTTGCTCACCAAGTTTTCAACAAGTATTTTCTAAGATCACCTTTCTCCGCGGTCTCTGTGTTCAGCTACAGAAACCATAAAGTTATATAAAACATGTTAAATATTGATGCATGTCATGTGCCCCATTAACTAATTAAACATTCCTGCGTGTTCGTTGTATTATCTAAGAATATTTTCATTGAGGCGGAACATAGGCCCTACTGGCTGTCCTTGATTTAGTTGAATAAAATATGTTTTTAATGTATGTTCACTTAGCTACGACATGGCGTAGAATTTGACTATACTGCAATTTAAGAATATTAGTGCATTATAAATTCAGTTCTTTAAAATAGTTAGCAGGATTTGAAGCGTGAATAATTTTAATGCTCTTTCAGAGAAAGTGTTAGGCCTAAATTTAAACTGTCAGCCAAGTTATAGACTACGCTCTTACGTAGCCAAATAAAAAGAATAATGAATCGAAAACATAAATTGGGACAACCATTATATTATTCCAAAATGGCGACATACGTCCAATGTAAATAATCTTATAAAATAGTTTTCAGGCAATCGCAGTCATGGTTGGTATTGTTATCTTGTTTTATTTTTTTCGAGATTGAGCCGCATCGTTGTGGTAAGTTTGCAAAAAAATAAATACATATTTGGATACCCATGGTTCAAAGTGACATAAAGTCTGCGACATCCTACACTTACTGTTGTATATATGTTGGGATATGCGTGTTGTTGCAGCACGAGCCGCGGACACGCACGGTGTCGGCGTGCTGCCCAGGGTACGCCGCGGACAAGGACAACCAGCTGTGCGTGGCGGTGTGCGGGGAAGGGTGCGTACACGGCGTGTGCAACCAGCCGGAGACATGCACCTGCGAGCCTGGGTACAGCGGTCATCGCTGCGACACGGGTGAGTACGCACATCGAGCCACGCGCACGTATACGTGTCGGCAGTTCGAAATAAAGTGAGCACTCAAAAAAGCCCTGCTAAAGTTCTATTTTTAGTCAATTCGTAACTTTCCGCGCGTAACGGCTAACGACGGGACTTGTATAACGTCTCTGGACACGTCACTTAATGTTTGTGCGTGTAAGATAAATTGTACAGTCGGTATGAATCGATACAGCTTAATAAAAAAAGTTTATTAATTATATAAAAAACTATGTCGATTTCGTATGATTTTGTCTCTGTATTGTTGTATTTAAACAGGAAATACATATAACTATTTACTTAAATTCTCTACGAGCCATACAAGCAGTAAGGTAACTATAGTTTATGTTGAATTACATGCAGTAACAAGTAGTGATATTTTTCAAAGGTTAAAATTTTAGTGCTCACTTTATCCCGAATGACCTATACATGGCTTTGTTTGTTTACGGTACATCTTAGCCATAAGACCATCCCGACACTGACTCCTATGGGCGTGGAGAGAGATCACGCTCTGCCACGCAGTGGACTTCAGCGAACAGACAGCTGGAACTGCCCAACCCCTTGGCAGAACTCTGAACTGCGCCCCCGACCACCTTCAAAGGAGTAGCATAAGCTAGCGAGAGAGCCCCCGGCCACAAGTCACATGATCTCGCCCACTGTTCTGCCTTCGACTTAGATCCTCAGCTCAGCCGCCTCTTAGTTTGAGTCGGGGCCTATCTAACCCCTAACATATTCACCGTGCCTGCTCCCGGGCACTAGGTAACCAACACTTCGACCTGTCGCAGAGGAGGGGTCCTCTCCAGGTCTACCCAGCATATGGGCAACCACCACCACTACGAGTCTAACCCAGACTAGACATGTGAGAGAAACTCGCTGTGCGGCTATCTGGTCGCCCGTAGTACTACCTAATTTTCATAGCACGCATGGGTTTTCCAGCCTTACCGCCAGAGTACTACAGGAACGCACAGAGTGTTCTTTGCTCCAGAACACCCACCAGGGGGGGGGGGCGATCACCCTTACAGCCTTGCGGCCTGGTCGTACGTCCTTTTTCCTCTGGCAGTCGCCAGGTTTGTCCATTTCCATTACCCAAGACTCTTCACTCTGAGACAAGGGAATTTGAGCCCCAATGGCCTGAGCCCTAGGTAGTCAAACGCCCCACCTAGTGGTTTCTCCTTGTTGCCGTCTGTCGGAGAATCCATCAAGGTAGATACCCCTTTTCCTAGCTCTGAGGAGCCAGGATGCAGAGGGCCCGCACGCCAGAGCCTGCATCGGTTCTAAGATCCGGTGGCGCCACGAGGAGGCTGCAGGTTGACTTGGGTGTGAGAGGTTTTAGTACTGAGGGAAGCGTAAGGCTAGCACCAGAGGCCGAGGGACCCATCCCGACGTAGTGCCCACCAATACTCACGAGCCCCAGAGCAACATCAACATTCCTGATGGAGTGGTCGAGGATTACTCCGTACGGATACTAGAGCGTGACACCGCTCCGACACCTCAAACAGGGAGACGCTCAAATCGCACTCATGTAACCCGAGACGAGACGGTACGTTTCTATATGGCTGTACCTTCATAACCTTAGGTCTGGGCGAACACTGATTGGCGAGGAGGGCAAGTTTTAAATGGATTACCGGCAGAAAACCGTGTTTAGTAATTATGCTAGCACAGGCACAAAATCATCAAGAGGAGTCGCAAGAAAAGAAGAGCATATGTGCCGTGCATTGATTCACTCGTCCGAGTACAGTTTCAATGCGGGTGGAAGGAGGGTGTGCTGGCCTTCGGGCCTAAAACTTGTACCTTCATAACCTAAGAAAACTACCCGCCGATTATGGTTATACTATGTAGTTATTTTTTTTTCAGTGATGCCAGTAATACTCAAACCTTTTTAACGGAATACTTTTAAAAAATTAATGACTAAGAGCATTTATACGGTGCACAATTCCATGTAAGTGCTGAAACAGTTGGCCGGTAGGGTTTTCTAGGGGTTCTCTCGTTCCTCCGCCTCTTCATTCCAGCTATGCTGCATTTACATGCTGCGTTTGCTCAGTTGTCACAAACTGCTGGAGACGATCCTTGAGAGGATTGGAAGCAAGAAAATTCACATGAACATATGGCCGCTATGCTAAAAGGTTCAAGTCTGCTATCCTGCAACCGAATGGGGTCACATGCAGCAAAGAATGCGTAGTTCCAGTCTCTGCAGGTCCGGGATGGGCTCAGAAAATACTACACCTTCCAGGTGTCCCCACAGGTTGCCCCTTGCCTGGTGTGTTCTCATGTAAGCTTTCAATCATTGGTATAGTCTGTTCACATTAAACTGAGCACTCCCCAACCCTTACAATATCCAAAAAACTGTATTTTATTGAAGCCAAATATGTTAAGTGGGGTAACGTTTACACTGGATTTTAGTTTCAAGAAGTTTTCAGGACAAAAATATTACAGATGTTTGCAAAATGGCTGAAAGAAAAATTTAAGTAGTGCTCACTTTCAAGTGTCTGTACCTCGCTTGGAACTCATTCCTGGCCATATGTCCACATAATATTTTTTGCCCCTTTTTCTTCCAAGGATAGTTTTATGCAGGTAGTCCCATTGAGCAAAATCAACCTGTATGCCCCATGTCACCTTTCACGTGCACTGTGAAGCGTTGACCAATATCTAACCACTTCACATATATTCACGTTGATTACAGGGACGCTATTATTAACATTTTAAACATAAATACCATAGTTAGGTTAAAATTAACATACACACTAACCTAAACAAACGTAGGACACTGGGGGATTATACTGGCCTAAATAAACATTAGATTCTGAGTTTTAAACTTATTAAAATAAGCATACGACAACTGGGTTTTAACTACCCATAAGCAAGGGTTACTTGGAAGTAGGGTGATACTGGATACTTTTACATAAGTTTTTTTTTCTACGCGTGTCATTGTGAGTACATTAATGTTGTGTCATATGGACATTCATTATTTTGCATTAACTGTAAGTATATTTTTACTCAAGGCTGACATATGCGGGGAAATATTTTTTTTATGTCCCAAGTCAACATTAATTTTTTTCTGTAAGGTTCCATTATTTAAAAATATCAGATAAGCTAGGTCTGCGATTTTGCCATTGGTGTTCTAAGAAAATTTTTCGGGGTTGCAGGGTGTGACTGAACTGTCAATTTGCAGACAATATTAATAAGTTATCTATGTTTGACGTTACTGAATCTGGCATAACCAAGTAGCATTACTATTAATGTTATGGATCACAATGCAAAATTTCATATGTACAAAAATACCCTAATATTTGGTGGAATTCGAAGAATTCGGAGTAAGAAAGGTGGACCAGTGCCATAGTGAAAAATTGTAGGTGTGTTCGGTGAGCGAGTTATTTGATGTACGTTACATGCGGATCCAGGAATCATGATAATGAGGCGGGTAGGGGGATTTACAGTAAGTAATTAAATACGTATATCGACAATTTTTTATGTTTTTACAACTTATGTAAATAATAATTTGCATAATTAAATATGCCTTTATATTTACAATAATTTTACTGCTAAGTATAACAATAGGCGACAAGAAACTTTAAGGTTATATTTCATGAGCCAGATCTGGGGGGGGGGAAAGGGGAGGGGAGATTTATAACCACTCCTCTGTAAATGCTACTGATGTACAGGATGATTCAAATGTCTTGTCATCCCCTCACGTTTCCCTGAAAATGTGCCCACGAGTCTTGTCACCCCAAGAAAGTGTCTTATCGTCTAATACACCCAGTTATGACGCAACAAAATTGAACAAATCAAACAGTATGCAAGTAATCAGATAGTTGTGATGGATTCATTATCGCCAGGATGGATCGGCATGCGTCCATAAGGTCCGTAAGAACCACTATGATTGTCGTGGCACGTTATGATGTGGCGCCTCGACCTGTGTGATACTCGACGAAGCATAACTATGTCGATTGTAGTACATCAAAGAAACGTAGGAGTGACAAGACATTTGGACCATCATGTATGTACGTGTGTTGTCAGAGTGCGAGGCGGGCTGGTTCGGCGCTGACTGCGGACAGCGGTGCCTCTGCGACAACGAGGCGAGCTGCCACCACGTGACTGGCGCCTGCAACTGCACCGCCGGCTGGAGGGGCGCCAGGTGAGTTGTCATCGTAAGGCGGTTATGTCAAACTGGGGCTGGGTCACGTCACCAGAGCCCCGATCAAATATCAATACCTGTTATTTGCACCGACGCAGCGCAGCGCAAATGCAGAGCAAGTAAAATGGGTCTTCTATTGCATGTGTATATTTAATTCCATTACAGCGCAACCAGACGCAACGCAGGTGCAAATTTTGCGTTACACCCATAAAAAGCGATATTCAATTGGTAGAGCCACTGATTTTTGGTGAAAAGAATTCTGCAACGACTTGTTTCAATGCCTTACGTGCACACCGGCAACTATGGTTCGTGGTTATTGGCAGAATATAATAGGGCAGAGGCGTGACTCATTTGACTGCACCAACCAGAACAATGTTACCGCGACACCACACGTCCGTGATTTGCGGGTAGGACCCCGAGACG
>PNEQ01069754.1:0-43506 GCA_003012365.1 Medauroidea extradentata | reverse complement strand
CAATTGGCCTCCAGGTTTGCTGGATCACAAAGTTAATGTCTAAAAACCTGGAAGCAGTTCAGACTCACGTGACTCATTGAGCGCTTGACAACTCTACGCGAATTACTTTTTGAACGCTTCAAGCTGTTACTATACCCTGCTCATGCCACTCTATGCACTTAATAAGAGTGCGTGGTAGATAAATAAACGCTGAAAACATTAATTCATTCCTACGCTTTTTTTCGAAGCCAATATGGATAAAATACTCAATAATAATCCTAGATAATGGTATTTGCCAACTTTATGAGTAAATATTTATACAGAAATACTAATTCGTTACGCGTGATCTCTTGCGCCGCAGTTAAACGCACGAGGTTCCGGCGTCAGAGATTGTACCTCAGAAGTTCGTAACACTGGAAACAATTTTGTTTAATATAAAACGTTGGCTAAAACTATTGTCTAGGATAGCTATTGTTTATTTTTCGCAAATTGGCTTCAAGGAACCTACAGTTATAAATGAATGCTTTGAGCATTGAATTATGTACCACGCCTTCTTAACACCTTCGTCCTCAGCGCTCAGCCTTCCGTTTCCCACTGCAGTGGTAAGTTAAACACGATGGCCTTTCATGTTGCAGCTGCACCCTGGCAGGCAATACAATCCAAGTGTCCCAAACAGTACAATGCTTTGAAAAGGGATCACATATTTCGCGAGGAAGGGGGAGTGTATAAGGAATCGGCCAAAGCCTGCATTAAGGGTGAGAGAGTGAGGATCTTGAGAGTCGATGAGAGTTGAATGAGGTAAACATTGAATAGTATCGGGATGAATGGGATCCGACACATTTATTAAGGATCCGTCTAAGTGTTTGTTTGGCTCGATATCAAAAATACGTGGGAAACCGAAATCAGAATGGCCGGACCGGGGATCGAGTTCGGATCCGAATGCGGATCCAGTGTCTGCTCGCCACTGCACCGCATTTCTGATTGAATCCAGTCATTACAGTACAGAGCGATTCCAGTATCAACCGAGGCTAGAAATCAGCCAAAGATAAACCTATACGACCATAGCAGCTCGTCCACTAACAAGAAAACAATGGTGGCAACCAGTCTTCACCGTTAATTTTAGTTGTCACTGCCGCAAAAATTAAATAATTAGTTAGGTTAACAAAAGTCATTCTACTCTTTCGCTTTCCAAAATATTATTATTTTTGTTAAGTTTCTTTCCACTTATAACGTTTTCAATGTCTAATCATGTATGTGTCGCTTGGATGAATTTTCTGAAAACACATAAAATGAGGCCTTATAAAAATGTTTTACGTTATTAAATGGGACCTGGTTTCTTTCAACAAACTATAAATAAATTCGTTATTCGTTTCAGAACACGCCGAATGCTTAAAACTCGCAAATGGCATTTTCCTAACGTCGTTTTTAACCGACACGAACCAAAGAAAAACAATTCCAAAAATATTAAAGTTATTGTTTCGGCACAACTATTCTGGCCAGACGACTGACTCCAACGGACGACTTGAAAAGAAGCGGAACTTCAGTCAGGTGTGGGATACAATTCCTATCTCCATGGAAACCCCAGCCGAACATAACCTTCGTTTAGTTGTTTGGCTTCACATGTCCCGGATGAGATGTACGTCAAGAAAATTGATTATTTGTTTGGAATTTGCCTTTTTTTTTTCAGGTAAGCATTAATCTCATGTATTTGCGTATCTTAACCATGAAATTGAAACTAATATTTTTTACCCTTGCGTGCAAATCTATGAATGCGCAACATTTTTGCTTTCTGCAATTACCAACTCACAAATCAGCATGTTTGTGAACGAGCTTTGTTTCCCACAGTAATTTTTCCCTGCGGTGACGTCAGGGGGCGTGTACTTCAAGTCGTCCATTGAAACACCGTTACCAAGGTTTCCTCCCCCCTACCCCTTCTTAACCACGTCAGGGCTCATTCACAAACTCGCCATAACCATAACCAACCAATGTTTTCAGGTGGTCGCCTGCCCAAGATGACGAGCGGCATGTAGAGCTTCGGTCGTTACAAGACTATAGGCAGTTCGGGATAAAGTGAGCACTTAAAAAAAACCCTGGTTAAAATTTTATTTTCAGCCAATTCGTAACTTTCAGCACGTTAACGGCTAACGAAGGGAAATGTCTAACCTCTCTGGACAGGGCACTTTATGTTTGCTCGTGTAAGATTAATCGTGCAGTCGGTAGGAACCTTTATAGTTTGATAAAATAAAATTGTATTTATTATGTAAAATACAAGTATGTCGATTTCGGTTAATTTGTTTCAGTACTGTTGTATTTAAATAGGAAAATAGATAGAACTAATTTATGTGATTTAGCTTCCAACCATACAAGCAGTAAGGCCACTATTGTTAATCTTAAAGTATATGCAGTAACGACTAGTGATATTTTTCAAAGGTTACATTTTTAGTGCTCACTTTATCCCGAACAACCTATACCTGAATACTGCTCTTCGCACATTAGCGATGTCTAACCGAGCGAGGTGACGTAACGGTAACACGTTGAATTCGCATTCGGGAGGATCCGGGTTCGATTCCCGGCTCTGTCCATCTTAATTTTGGTTTTGCATGGTTTCCCGAAATAGTTTATTTTAAAAATTGATTTTCAAGGGTAAATATCTCCCTTAAAAATTGTGCTAGGCAAAAATTGCTTTATGTAAGAATATTTAATTTTTATAAGGAATCACAATCTCACAATTTGTACCTCAGGAACATCCTATAAATTGCACGTATTGGAAAGGGTGTTTGCGCAATCAAAAACAGAACTACTAATTCCGCCTTCGTGGTTTGTTAACGCTGGCATGTAGATGTGTAAGCTGTGACTTGAACTTTCAATGTAAAGCTCGCTGCTTCTCGCAACCTGCCGTCTGGAAGACCGTAAGGCCTGGTCTACCTTGTATATTAATGTCAGGAAATTAATCTTTCAAATCTATCTACTGTTTTGTACATCCCCAGAGGTCGTAAGTGTTTAAACAATACGAACATTTTCTATGCATAAACCCGTTGATTTCATATACATTTAGTGATTTATTTAATTCGCAGTATATTTAAATGTAACATGAAAGCTACTTTGTCAAGATAAAAAGTAAATCATATCTTATGGTAGAAATGGGATGTTTGTTATGCGAACCTGATCCACATAAATGATCAGTACAATGTCCCTTACCAATACACACGTGAAATTTACCTACTAGTGTACATATTAAGAGCTCTGCACTGTCGTATAACTGCACACGCCGGTGTTTATCTGTATCTTGATGTAACTGCCAGGTGTGAGGCTCCCTGCGCCGAAGGCAGCTACGGAGAGGGCTGCTTGCTGGAGTGTAACTGCGGGGAGAACGACAAGTGCCACCACGTGACAGGACAGTGCGAGGAAGCTCCCATCATTCTCCCGGAGGAAGTCACGTCGCAGGCTGCTGCCTACCGCCTCGGCGGCGACGACGTGGGCGAAACCTCGACCACGATCCTCACTCCGACAATTGTCTCGCCGGAGACTCTGGAGTCGCCGACGTCAGCCTCGCCAGGACGCGGCGGCGACGTCGAACCGGACCCCGACAAACTGCCACCGACAACGGAGGAGTACCCGACCACACAACGGAAGCCCGTCATCTTCGACGACCCCGGGGCGGAAGGTACGACGACCGTGGTTGCAACCACCCAGAAACTCAAGCCAAGTTACAATAACCCAAATAGCTCCGTGTATACGAAAGAGCCTGATACGAAATTACATTCCTCTGTGTTGGCAAGTTCTATCCGACAAAAAACGGAATACTTTAAAAGACTTTCTGAAAAGCTGCCCAGCATTACGGAACGGACCGAAGACGACGCCATAGCTCAGTACGACGACAACCACCTTGCAGACGGTGACACATCGTACAGTCATGATAAATCCTTAGCTGGGATGGATAACTCCGACGCCAGTCGACAGACGGAGGACCCAGACGCCAGGATGTCAGGTGACGACGGTGGCGTGGGGCTACCGCCGCCACCGAGTAACGACCTGCAGCACCTCAGACAAGTGAAGACAGAGGAGGAGGCGGGGGCGAGCGACCAGGCGGACGGCGGTCTGGGGGTCGACCTGCTGTCCACGTCGTGCGTGTCGGCCGGCGTGGCGGTGGCACTCATCTTGACGGCCACTCTCATCGTCGCCGTGGCGCACTGGAGGAAGTCCGGCCGCAAGAAGGCATCCCTTGGCGGCTCTGAGCCCACCGCTGTCGAAGTGTTCGCCTACAACGGCAGCATCGGCGACAATGTCTTTACAGGTCAGTGCTCTTTGCTGAGTAAAAACAATACGTAGGGACGTAGGTGGGAAATAACATCTCGTTGACAGTGAAGTCGAATATGAACCAGCGGCTCTTGGAATCAGGAACACGAAGGGATGTCCATAACCTGTGAGTATGAACAGTACGGGCGTTCACTTGCAGTGCTCTTTCAAAAGTTAAGATGCTGAAATAACAGAGATTAATGAAGTTGTTTGTTACACTGTTCTCGTTACGATTAACTTCACAAGTAGTTTGCTAGCATCTCTGGCTTACAACTTTTATTCTATTCATTAGATCACATACATCCTACAACTCACCATAAAAATATACCCTCGTTTCCGAGTAAAATATGTTCAAGATTGTAAACACAAACATCAAAGTCATTTCGTTATTTTTGAACGATCTTGCAATGGGGGCAAGTCACAAACTAAGGAAGTATTTTGGACTACGCCATTGCAGCAAATGGAGTGTCACATATTCTTGTAAATCACTAAATGAATTCCTTGTGGAATGCTACATGTTTACCTTTGTTTGCCGATTACAAACAGTATCGTCTTGTTTGTTTACTTGTCTGTTTGTGTGTATTCCCTGGTTTTCTGTGGCACGCCATTTACGGCATTGGCATACGTCCAAATTACTTCCTCAGTTTGCATCAAAGTTATTAGTTTAATATAAGTGTCGTTTACTGTGGCAATATTTATGCTGTATCGGAATCGTAGATGCTAAGATGCTAAGTTCCTAGAAAAGGCCATTGCAGTACTTTGTAACATATTTCAATATTAAATTTAATTTATAGAATACTTTTGAATGGATTATAAACATTTACAGTTACAATTAAAAGACTGTCAGGCATAGCAAGCAGTACATGTTAAAGTTTGTTAGAAAACAGCCACGACAGTAAGTTGGCCAGACACCTCTGTTGCCTTCTGAACGAAACGTTAATATTATGATGTTAATCATAATATTTTGGGAATCTCTTGAATTATAAACTTGAAAAATAAATCTAATTTGCATGGAAACAACGTTTTGCTATCTTGAAGTATCGTATAAATAGTTAATGACTCACAATTCGGATGATCGTTATTACTTTAGATGTGCGTGAACTTCCAGATTTTATTAATAATAAATAGTGTCTTAAATTTACGTGTTAATGAAACTAGTTTTAAACATATTCGTACTTCTGTCTCAGCCCACGAGATTCAAACCAAAGACGCCTCCGACAGCTTGAAGAACAGCCATCCAGGACACAGTTGTACCAGTGAATCTGTCAGCACATTACAGAGGGAAGAAGAGAAACGAAACTGTGATTTCAGAGGTGATATATAG
Source organism: Medauroidea extradentata (assembly GCA_003012365.1). Taxonomy (NCBI): domain Eukaryota; kingdom Metazoa; phylum Arthropoda; class Insecta; order Phasmatodea; family Phasmatidae; genus Medauroidea; species Medauroidea extradentata. The sequence goes on along the minus strand of PNEQ01069754.1, from coordinate 37,907 downwards.
CAAACCACCCTTTTTAGTACGTGTGTTTGCCAATCTACTATTTCCATAATACTTAGGAACGGTTCAAAAAATATAAGATACATAATGAAAGACTTAATAATAAATTATTGATGCAATTTCTTAAATTCACAACTGCAGCAAAACAGTCACAATGATTAACCGTACAAAAATGAGCACAGTTCTCCAAACATCAACAAGTCAATAATACAGGCCTTTTAATTAACGTTTTTACTTAACCTTCTGCTTCTGGTTTGGTGAGGTCTAGTAAACCCAATTGCGAATATATGTTTTCACTCGTAGGCCTATTTTGGAATCAGTAAAATAACTTTCACTTAGATTGTTATGTCGGTGGACTTTACATATTATTTACGGCCATTATTATCCCAATTAATTTTAATATATATAGTTACAATTCGATGTGTAGTGTACAGTGGCGGCTCGTAGGTTGTTGCCAGGGAAGGCACAAGTTGCAGAGAACTATAGAGAATTGCACTTTAGTTGACGCTGCAGCCGCTGGCACGCTGGTATATACGTACCGCTTATTACTGATTGGTCACAACTGAATTAGTAGCCAGTAAAGATTTAATTATCATTGGTATACGGTGGCGCGTTCCCACCAGTGTACAGTTCTCGGCTAACAACCCTCGAGCCGCCCAGTGTACGAGACCTGCCTGTGCAATTTAAAAATTAAGATAGTATATTTTTAATCATGTTATGAATTATGATATAATGGTGATAAATTAATATAATACCATACTTGTAGTTGCTAGCTAGTTTACTATTTTCCCTCATTCAAACTGAACATTCATGTTTACAGTATAGCTATAAAACGCTAACATCAAAGTAGAACAACGGCTCAAGAATTTTACGCAGTTAAATATTGAATACAATGCAGTCTTAAGTTTGCCTTCAAGCTTAAAACTGCTTAGGCGCAATTTATGGATAAATCATGCCAGTAATTTGTTTGGTTTGAAATGCACAGGAAAATTAATTGGAAATGTTTTGGTTAATGAGAGTCAGTCTTCGAAACAATGTTTTCTTAGCCGTTGAACCTAATTTATTAATTGCAGATTGCAGGCCGCCTATTCAGGTACTGTTATGAAGATTGGACATCAATCAGTGTTTAACACGGTAGTAAAAATCATCGCATTTTAGAAGTCAGTGTACAGAAACAAATATTAGCGGCTGCAGGAATCAGTTTTTGTTTACTTTCGACGATGTGATGCATTCCTGATTAGCTGCGTATGAAACCGCAATTAAACTTTGTTAGCATTGGCCTGGGAAAGGGTAATATAAACCACTTCTGCCTTCCCTTATTTCAGCACCCGTCACCTGTCAACTAAGGTGTGCATGCTGCATTAAGAAAAACGACTATGCATTGTTTGATTGGAGAAAACTACCAAAACTACCAAGGCGGGATACAGTTAGCAGTTTGATCACCATTGCGAAAAAAAAAAAAAAAAAAAAAAAAAAAACAAGGGCTAAGTCCGTTCCAAGGCTGTGGAATAGGTACAGTCCATGCACCAGCTCTAAGTACCTCGCGTGTATGCGTTTTTCGTCTCTATAGAGACGGCTCTGGCGCATTTGCTATTACGTTGATGCATGGTTAAAGTCGAGATGTTTGTTGTAATGGGCGTTTACAATTAGAAATTATTGGTTTGTGGGCATGCACCATTGCTCATGTTTTGTTGACCGAATTCGTATTGAAAGACAAAATGACAAAATACAAAAAAAAAAAACATCAAAAAAGCACAGAAAACTAAGAAAAACAATCCCAGAAGAATTCCGTCAGTTTATATACACACATATATATATATATATATATATATATATATATATATATATGTGTGTGTGTGTGTGTGTGTGTGTGTGTGTGTGTTGGTGTGTGTATTTCAATACGAGTTCGGTCAAAAAAACATGAGCAATGGCGCATGTCCACAAACCAATAAATTCTAATGGTTAAAGTCGTTTAGAACAAAAACTGTTTTCACGCCATGGACTCATAGAAGGTGCACGGTGCCTACACGAAGGCCCCGGTCGATAGTAATGATAGTTTCAGACTTGTTCGACGACCACCCTTTCTCCTCTGTAGTCCTCACGACAACCCCTGCCTCTTGTCCGCAGACTCGATGACCTCGCACTACGACATACCACCACCGGCGAGACTGAGCCTGCAGACTGGAGGGCGGAGCTCTGCAGGAGAGCCGATATACGAGGAGATCCCCGGATGGAACGCGCGGGGAACCAGCTCCTTCCTCACCTTTGCCGGGGTGCTAGAGACGTCACGGGTGTGACCACCCCACCATCGTGGCTTCGGCTGAGCCAGGTAGACAAGCAGTGTCCTCGCCGAACTGCCGTGGCCTCGACTGCGTCGTGTAGCCAGGAAGGACCACGCCGATCTACCGTCGCATTGGTTACCGGCGGCGATTAGCGACTTCGCCGCTCTACATTCTGTTGGTCACTGCGTCTTACGGCAGTGCACCTGAAGTCTTCTTTGAAGTACACTGTGCGGCACCGTTGCATTGTGAACTAGTTAGAGCAATAATTATTTTTAGTAAAATAATACGTGTACGATAAAGGAGCGCGTACTTGCGTGGAATGAAGAAGTATAGCGATGCGAAGAAAGTGAGCACCGCTGGAGTTTAACATGAACGGGAGATGAGGTTTTGACAAAGCGACCCTCGAGAGTTTCTGACTCCCGTCTGATCAGGGCCAGGTCCGGATTGTATCAGTGAGAGTTCGGATAGTTAAAAATGCCATCCTCAAGGAGTACGCGAAGTATGGATACTTAAGAAATGTCATCCTTTCAAATGTAAGTGAGGAAAAAAAAAAAAAAAAAAGAACAGCAAACTTTGAGGGCAGGCACAGTCCTCATTTATCAGCATGTTTCCATTAACTAACTTAGTACAACTGACACTGGAATCGCGTGAACAGTGAAAACCGCACTTGCACAATCTCTGCAGGAAAACGTGTGCGTACATTACGTATAATCAGTGATTAAGTGATGAAGAAATTTAACGTAGAATATTGCGGAGATATAAACAACGGTCTTTGTAACATTTTAATTTATATATGTTTGTAATATTGATAACTTATTGAGACGAAATTGCGAGTAAAATATTTTTTTTTTTTTTTTTTAAATTTTTAAGTAAACAAGAGCAGGTATCTATCTACCTTATGTTACGAAAACAATTTTGGAATCAAATAAATAATAAAAGATCTGCAAAGAGTTCTGTAATCTATTAAAAGTTTGTTGTAAATTTTTCATTTGCTATAATTGACAAATTAGTCGCTTATAACGTGTACAAATGGTTTAAAATATTAAAAGTTGGGAAAGTGTAGTGAAACGGATCTTAAAATAGGTGGACTTACTAGAGTCGTTTCAAACATACATTTAACGAGATTATTAGTAACTTTTCACAATGCAGCCAATTTCGAGGAGCATACTTAGTGGTATTACTGGTGTTTCATGGTAACTTGTACTTTTTGAGCTGTTAAGGACTGGACTGAAAGAAAACGAAGTAGTAGTTATACAAAATCGTTAGTTTAACAATGTAAGAGGTTATAATCGTCCTGGGCTAGCATAGTAAGAGTGTTTAATTTTCTTGAAATATAGTAAAATGAAACTGAGATAAATATACTGACGAATAATTTCAAGCAAAATAAATGGCAGATGTTTGTCAGTTTCCGAGTAATTTGATCTGTAGTCACTGCTTGGCTAAAACTAGCATCTACGGAATGTTCAGCCCGTGTTCACTTCATATTCACAAGTCAATCTTAATTGAAAATTTTACTATGAACGCCTTTCAATTCATGTTCATGCCTTTCGCTCCTTGTCGACTCAAGTCTGAGTTCTGTTCAGTCTGGAATTTTACTCTAAAAATTTTAACAGTGTACCATGTGAATGCAGAATGATTTCCGAAACCATCAATGTAAACAACGCATTTTTGAACTCCTAGCTTTTTTTTTAGCCAATTTGTATAGATCTGTTAATATTAACACAGCAGTGTAAGTAGTATACACAGTGCATATACACAACCTTCGAAAACTCACCCGAAATATTTAGGGGAGGCAAATCCTTGTGGAAAATGCTGAGAGTTAAATATTGGAGCTGAATTCCATGCTCAAGGGGCCGCGGCGGTCGATTGGCCAGACCACTTGCCAACCCCCCCCCCCCCCCCCCCCCCCCCCCCCCCCCCCATCCGCCCAATAGGTACTATCCAGATTCTATCCGCGGCGGGATTGGCTCCGGATTTTTCGCATGTAGGAAACATAGCTACGTTGCCGTTGACCGGTGTGATTTCTAGGGTGATCTAGTTTCCCCCGCCCTGGCACTCCGTCGTTGCTCCATCTGTGAGGTTTTATTTCATGTCATCCCTAGGGCTATGAACTTTTCGCGAAAAGAATTTTTCCCCAGTTTGTTTCAGACCTTTACGTGCACGTCTGCAGTTCTGCTCAATTGTTGGCGACTGGATGTTTTAACTGTCGCTTCTCGTGAGGTTCTACCTACACATTACAGACGTGTGGTGTCGTGGTAACCTTGTTCTGATTGGTGCAGTCAAACGAGAGACGTCACTTCACACATACATGCTGCCAGTAGCCGCGAAGAAGAACTGCATGTAAGGTGATGAAACAAACTGGGGCAAAATTATTTTCGCGAAAAGTTTACGGCCCTAGTCCTCCCTCAATCATCTCTGGTCTTCCAGGTTGAGGATTTGCGATGATCTGCCACTGCATTCCGTATTCAGAATGGCGGTTGAAACTGTAGAAGGGCGGCGGTGCGCGTACCCCTGGGCTTAGTAACGATATTTATGTATTTGAAATTTCCAAGCTGAACTCGTAAGGAATGTATCCGTCTTTGAAATATGAGCTTAATATCATTACATTTTTTAAAGGTATCTAAACGGTGTTGAATAAAACCACAACTATAGAACAATGGTTAGTAAGAATATAACTGTACACTATATGTAGAGACGATGGTTTATCGCGGGAAAGTTTAACGGTTTGCTGGATTTCAACGTACGTTCAGTCTACCATAAGATTAATGGCTTTCGCATGTACGTGGAGTTGTTACGCTATTTGACTGAGCCAATAAGAATTCCACTATTGCAATATCTGATGTATGTTATTGGTCTGCAGACAGCTGCGGAATGTCAGACGTGTATCACACAGTCATACATATTGCGAGAAACTACAGTGTTTTCAAGGGTATGTTGGCTAAGAAAGTTTTCGCGATATACCGTAATAATTTCTAACCATACGGTAAAAGCAGTGTTTAAACCTTCTGATACATAGCAAACACCGGGCGTGAACACATTCTAACTGCACACCGTAAAATGGGGTTACTTTGCCTAATTTAGAAGTTAATTTGCTCTACATAGTTTTATATAAGTAAAGGTTTGTAGAATCTCTAACTGTTGAAAACACCACCGCCACAAGCTTTAATAATAAACAATACTTTAGAGAGAATGGTATCCTGTAATTTCCATACGGGGTGAAATTAATCTGGTGGCGCAAAGTTACCCATGGGGGTGCAAAGTAACCTATATTTACGGCACGTCTTCTCCTTAAATCTCGTGAAATGGACATTTGATGTGGGCGTAACCAGCGCGTCCTACTGAACAAAAATCTCTCTGTTGATGCTAGTGGCAAGTTTCTTTCGCCGTATTCTTCACAAAACCACACAAATATGTTGCGTGGTGGTCAGTGATATGTTTTTATGTAAGCCGATTGTTTTTAACAATGTGTTAACATTATATTAACTGACACTGATTTATCGCAGGAAAACATTTCCTCCCTTTTTACTCTTTAGAAGCCAAATTTCAAAACATCCTGATCTTTTTTTCTGTATTAACATAAGCATCATTCTGAAGTAAAAATCAACTCTGTATCCCGAAGGATTCGACAGATATAGATAATTAATCGAAAATACATTTAACTCCTTCGCTGCGACATTCGACTTCAGTCGAATATACAAAATATTTCTAAACTGCGACATGCGACTTTAGTCGAACATCGAATTAAATGACTCTGTAAACCATAGATACGTTGTTTTCTCGCTTAAAAATAACCAAAAATAAACTATTTACAAAAAAATATATACTTTTTTACACTATCTTGGCACAATTAAAACATTTTTATTCCGCAGCAAAAGAGTTACGATATTTTCACCCCTTTAAATGTTGAATTTCGAAGAATGTTTAAACTGGCTAGTATTCATTTTTAAGGTTGACCATTGAAGTATTAGTCATGACGATATGCCGACGGATTTGAGCTTTGTAGACGAAGCTTAGAAAACACATTTCACTCCTTTTTATCCTCTTAGGGGTAGAATTTCGAAAACTCGCTTCTTGGTGATCGCCTACGACCTAAAGGAAACCCATACAACATTTTCACGTTTCTAGGTCCAGCAGTTTGGCTGCAGTTTGATTTGTCAGTCAGCCAGCCAGTGAACCCTTTTATACATATGTTTTAATACATAAAATAATAGTTTTTGCGTAATGAGTCTTAAACGTCAAAATTTACCCTTTACGGTTTTATGTACACCACTGAAACCAACTGACATACCAAATCGAAAAATTTCACAATGTATAACAATGTTGTAGGCTGTGATTTGACATATATAAAAACAAAAAGTATATATTTTTGTTTTTTAAAATTTTTTTGTAAATTTTAGAATTCAGCATTTTTTATTAACTACAAAAATATTTTATTTTTTATTTTTATATACGACAAATCATAGCCTACAATATTGTTATAAACTGTGAATTTTTTTGATTTGGTATGTCAGTTGGTTTCAGTGGCGTACATAAAACTGTGAAGTGCAAATTTTGACGTTTCCAATCATTACGCAAAAACTATGAGAGATAAAAAAATTTCCTAAGAGGAAGATTTAATTACAATTTAGATTAAAATAAGAAAAAAATATCTGTAACAAATATAAAAATAAAAAAAGACGTTGAAAACTGTGGTGAACCGCGCCCTTAAGAGTTAGTGGACCTGGCGCTGGAGACGTGCTGTAAAGTTACTAAAAATGTTTCTAATGCGTTTATCTACGAAAAGAAAACACACTTCAAATAAAGTCCCTATGATTTTAAAAATGCAGTCCGATAATTAAAAGGATGATTATCAAGCTCCTCAAAAGTGCTAAAAATTACCTTTTCACGTTGCTGTTGATTAGAAAATATCAACCAAAATCGTAAAACAAAATCATAGAACCCAGCATTGGATTTTACCTCATGCTTTCCACAAATAAAATTATAGGGTCATCGCTTGAAGTCCCATTGAAACACAGTTACTACGTAAACACTGCGCGCTAGTTTAGTCCTCCGCGCCTAGAGGCGATGAGGTGTTTGACGGGTGGGTTAAATTCGACTTATCGTCTTCCCCGTTTCCGTGTCTCAAACGTGAACAAAAAGCTACGGTCGACTAACTCTTATGGAACAATCCCATAATTTACCTGGAGTGATTTCGGGAAACTGTGGAAAACCGAAATCGGGATGGTCACAGTCAGAAGTAGAACCCTGGTCCTTCCGAATGTGGGTCCAACGTGTTACACTTACGCCACAGCGCTCGGTTTCAGGGTTAACGATTACGCCATTTAAGTCGATGTTGCACCAATCGAAAATAAAACTTTCAGGACAGTGGGTAAATTTTTTTTTCTCCATTTTGGTCATAATTTTTTAGGTCAAGTCCTCCATCACCATTGCGAAAATGTCAGCTGTAATTCGGTATTTCTAATAGTCATAAATAGTCAAGTTTGTTTGACGCTTATCAGTTTTTCAAAGACTATGTGATGACGAGGTCGATTAGTCACGGCCATGTGTCTTCCCACTGAGAGAAGTCAGACGTCAGCTTTCAGCAGTCGTCTGGGCTAGCGTCCCGCTCGAAGCAAATCTCAGGATATGTCTTCTCTAGTCGATCCATCAGATCCTGGGACTGCTTCCAAGTGCAGGTCTCGCACACCACGGACACCTAGGAAAACAAGTGAACGACCGTTTTAGGGATATATTTCCTTGTAGGACCTCGGTGAAGAATTAGTGTATCCTGATATCACCTGTTATCTAACTATTTATTGTACCTTTACGTCTCGTCTACAGCGAGCTCGTTAGAGAAAATTACACTCAACATTCACACAAGGACGAGAACTAGGAGGTTAATAGGCAGTTGTCTATGTTAAGGAATCGTCTCTGTACTCGCCTGGAGTGAAATGGAAAACCATGGAAAACAGAAGTCATAGGAGCCGAAGCTGGGAGTAGAACACAGGTCCTCCCTTGAGCGAGTTCAATTTGTTACTTGCTATATTGAATAATATGATTTTGGTGTTTTTTTTTTAAACTTCTGAGATAAAAAAAATCCTTTCAATCAATCTTTTTAACGTAATCCGTAGTCAAAAATGTCATATTTTACAAACGTAAAAAAAAAACTACTAAAGACAAAGAATCCATCATGGAAGGTGAAGATTAGCTTTTAACAACTTCTATCCCCGACATTTTTTAGTTACTTATATAGGTTCCTTAGCTGTTTTTGAACATTTTAAATACCATTCAGAATTGTTACATTTAAATATTGTTTACATTTTCCACCAATAGTGTGATTAATAAGCACAATGTTTATTTGTTGCATTGGTCTCAAATGTTAATTTCTTAGACTACGCTAAAATATAATTTTATTATTGGTTAGTGACAGCTATAAAGGCCTAAAAAGAAGTTCTTACTTTACAGTGAAAGTACTATAGACTATTAACTACAGCGCCATTGGTTTTCCGAACGTAACAGCTTACACTGAAAGATTTGTAACGTATTAAAAAGATAAATCATCCAGTTTTGTTTGATAACAATGTTTTCGTAGAATCTGACAAACTGTTACCGTGTTTGTTTTTTTCGTATAAAGGTCACATTGAAAGTAAGCGAAAAATTCTGACGTAGTAAAGTCCGGAAATCTTGACGACTATGCAGTTTGGCCTACTGTTTCAAACCGACGTCCAGTAGACGTCGCATAAAAATTCGGTAATATATTATATATATTATATAATATATTATATATATTATATATATACTAAAAGTGCACATGTGATGGAGATCTAGTCAAAGGAAAACTAATCTAAAAAGTTCTTAGCAACAACATAATCCATCACATACAATAATAATTTTAAGTTGCTCAGTATAGCAAAAATTATTCCCAGCATTAGCCTATAAGCTGGAGTCACAATAACCCGACGAAACTGAAACAACAGAACTGTCACGACAGTCGTTAAGCGACAAACAACTTCAGTATTTTGACTAGTGTTCACAATACCCCGACTATTTCTAGCTGTCGTAGACGTACAGTCACCGGCAGTATTGAAGTGACTTAGTTTTCTTTATCTGATTCCTAGAAGAAATGCGCAAAATCGTAAAATTTAATATTGATTGAGTTTAAAGCAAATTTAACTTTAGTAAAACTTATATTAGGTAGGTAAAGTACAGTTACGCTAACTATTAACGCTAAATACATAATTTAAATAATAAATAAATCTTTGTCGTAGTGATTTAGCTATAGAAAAAATTTAATGTGTTGCACAAAATTACAAGGAAAATATTATCCAATTAATTATTTGCATACATATTAGTTTAAATGTAAATGGCATTGATAAACTACATAGGGTGCTTATACACTGTAGCTGTATACGAAGCATATATTACAATACACTCCATGTAAAATGCTTTACGCAGAAGTGTTAAAAATTCAATTTTCGCTTGTGATGCACCTAATTAAAAACAACACGTGTACAAAAGTTATTTTTTTGTACCCAATTAAAGCATTATAACATCGTACAGCTCTGGATACTTCCGCACTTTGTAAATTAACTGCGCTTTGCTTAACTTTTATATTTCTTTCTTAGCATGAAAATATAAAGTTTACAAAGAAACAACCATTCATATATTTTATGGTAGACTAAAATGTACCACAATAAGGAAATTTGATCGAAATTTTCTTTTATTCAGTTTAAATTTCTTTCGCGATATGGGTCGAACACGCACCGACAAGACGTAAAATAGAAATAGATTCTACTTTCCTTGGGCTGTCGGGGGCTTGTTTTCGTCAGGCTGACATCACTGTGACGTTGATTTTCATTGGTCGCTGCTCAAATTCGGTCGTGGCAGTGTTGTTGGGCCGAGTTCGTCGGGTTATTTAGACTCCAGCTTTAGCCCTTAAGGTGACTCCCTAGATAGTGGCGTTTGTGTGTGTGAGGTACAAAATCGATCGAGTGCTAAGAGTGCCGCTGGCTGGCGAATGTGATGCAATATCTGCTTTACGGGCAAGTCACTCATCTGGCAAGAGTGTTTTACTAGTATTCTCTTATCTATGAGACTTAAAGGCCGTTCAAATGTGAAATTAGTAATTTTATTTCAGTACGAAATTATGTCAGTTTTGTAGACGTCACTTGAGACTGCATTTTCCTCTTATGGAAAAAAACTTGGAATGCATAGTAGGTATTCAAATAATGGCATGTCAAAGTTAAAATATGCATGACTACGGGCGCATACAAATAAGGAAATCAATCAGACCGACTAAAATGAAATAATTTACTCTAAGATTAGATGTCGCGGCCTAATGGACAAAAGTTATTAAAACATGAAAGGACACATTTTAGTATTTTTCAAATATTGCTGAAAATAAGGATTTTAATGTCAAAAATTAGTGACATCTTAGGTGCACTAAAAACGAATACCGTTTTATTTCATTCAAATGTTTTGTTTTTGACCAATAGCAGTATTCATCCTGATTACAACGATACCAAGTTTGTAGCAATGTGAACTGTCGACTCATTGCGGTATATATGCGCAGTAACAAGTGCGCGTCACCTTCTACGACGTAACGCATTCTTACGCTCGCGTCTTTCTTACGAGGGCAGAGAGCTCAAGCGACGTACCCTCATCCTTCCACGTCCTTCCACAGACTGAAGCGCGCAGGGAGCGCGCACTAGCCTGTATACAGTGTCTGCGACCGCTTTAGCTGTCTATTTACGTGATTCGGAGCACGTATTCCGAGTTTATACGAATATGAGAGAGTGCTGATATTCACTAGTCTTGAGTAGCCTTATACGGTGACCATATTATTTCTTTTGCTAAAAGTATGGCTCAAAGTCCAGTACATACTTCTATTTTTGAGATACCCGAATACGGTTGGTATTCTCACAGATACGGAAGTTCGGGAAAGCAGGTTTTAGGCATTTTTAGCGGTTAAAATATCGTGATATTCACAGGCGTACTGAAATGTGTTCTTTTCTTGGACATACACAATAATTGCACGGCTAAGTAGTTTTGTCACAAAAATTACACATGCAACTTGCTGCAACCACGGCCGTAGAAGAACAGGTCTGGACACTCGCCTGGAAATTTGACCGCCTTGTTGTTTGGCTGTAGTTCACCAAGTTACCGAGAATATTGTGTTTTATTGACGCTGATGTTACGGCGGTCGGACTAAACTCTGCCCACTTCCTTTCCAATAAGATAAACAATTTATCAAAACGTATTTTTTATCAATTTATGAAATACTTTCTTCGCTCACAAATTTAAGAAAAGGCTCCAGCAATCTTTATTTACTTTATAAATTCAACAACGGGAAAAAGTGGACGGAGTTTGAGTCCGACCGCCCGGAAAACAGCGCCAAAAAGTACGACACTCTCGGTAACTTGACGAACTACAGCCAAACAACAAGGGGGTCAAGCAAAATACGTTGTTAGATAGGCGAGTGTCCAGACCTGTTCTTCTACGACCGTGGCTGTAACACATTTCAAACGCAACTCACCAGCACGGAGAAGACGTCGACCTCGGCGCGGGAGCAACGCTCGTGGCGCACCTCGCGCACGCTGGCTCCAGTCTCGGCGATGATGGCTAGCAGGCGGGCTGTTGAGGCGGCGTTGTCCTCCAGGCACACCTCGAAGCGCAACACCAGGCCCTCGTGCATGAGAGCGCGGTGCAGCACGTGACTCAGCAGCAGGGTGTCCACGTTGCCGCCCGACACGATCACCACCACGCTACGGCAACAAACAGCACCATCACGTCTCATTGTCGGCGAGGAGAACTTAGCACCAACTTCTTTCAGTGTCTTATGACTCTGACACAATTGGCAGTTGCTGTTGGTATTGTTGTCAATGGTTGATTGACTGACTGAAGAGATTTTGGTCAGCACTTAACATCTAGGTCTTCAGCGCTGGTGAGGGGGTGACATATTGTATTGTGCAGCGTCGGAATGAAGGAGTGGGGGAAACAGGTGATCCTCTAAATAAAACCTGCCAACCATTGGCATAGTCCGGCACGATTCCCAAATGCGAAAATCCGGGGACCGACCCCGCTGGGAATCGAACCCAGGATCGTTTTGGTGGGAGGTGAGTGCTCTAGCCACTACACCAACCATCGCCCCTTAATTGTTGGAGTGTGAAGCGTGGGTTGGTACAATGCGTGCCAGCTTAGATGGAGGGTGGTAGCTACAGAGTGAAGGGCACATTCAAGAATTTCGAGCAGCAGGCCGCTGCTAAAATACCTAGTAGCCTATATACTGAAATGAAATCGACCTCGGTAAATTAACCATTTGAATAGAAAGCAGTAGTAATATTACATGTAGCACATTCTAGCTCGTTACCCGCCAACTTACATGGTACATGCTACACTATAGACGTTTGCATATCTTGTAGTTATAGGCGTGTGAAAGAATTTAATCTGGTAATACATTTTTGACCAGAATTCCAGTAGTATACTGCGTGTTTCAAGGAATTGGAAATAAAGTGAGGCTTAATCAGTGGCGAGTGGTGACTGCATTTCAAGGCAAGCTGCGCTTGTTGTCAAATGTACTTATTTGCTTCCTCGTGTAGGCTACATGTCAGCCTCTCAGACGTAGTTGTGCACCGGACGTTAAACTATGTGTATAATGGGAGCCTTGTAGCTAATTAGTGAATGGCCGCATTACATTATGTTAGACCATGTTGTTCGATTGTTACTGATTCCTGCTGCGTTCATCGGGATTGTACAGTACTGAGCAAACGTCAACTTACCTTGTAGCTGTTCACCACACGCCACTGGGTTTAGTAATATTTTTATCTTAGCATTCGACACTTACCCGCACACTGCGATTTTATTGGTCGGTTGTACCTGAAAGTTCAATGTTTTTAACTTTACTACGACACCACCAACAACAACAATCAGAAATGATAGTTTAAATGCTTTCGTGACAAAAACCAACTCACTGCAACACCAACCACCAACATGTAACTTATGCCAACACGCATTTAGTAGCCTGTCCTTCAATTGTCGCCAACACCAACCGCCAATATCATCCTCCATTGTGCCAGACACCTTATGTGCGCAACGCATTTTCCTCACGGCGTCTTGTGGTTCTACCTGCAAATAACTGACTTGGTGTTTCGCTGTAACCTTATTCCCGTTGGCACAGTCAAATGGGAGACGACTATGCACGTACACACTCTGCCAATAACCATAAAGTAAAACTGCAGATGGGCACGTAAGGCAATGAAACGAGCTGATGTGAAAATATTTTCGCAAAAATTCCCGATGCCAATCCATAGGTAAGGACGGAAAAATTACGCGAATCGATTTTACATCATATTATGTCTGCGATTGGATCACAAGATCTGAAAAATGTGTGTTTTCTTTTAAGCACAGACTAAAATTCAAACAACTATAAATTCGTGTCCTTTTCACAGTTGGTTTTATATTTATTTGACACCATCTGGAGGGCACTCGCCCAAAATAAAGAGGCAACTAAATGTATGCCCAATCATGTGGTACTACTGTGTCAGCAAGCAGCTATTCAGCAGCTGATGTCTGCTTGAGAACACACATATTCTTAGAGTCTACCTTACAGGTCAGTGTACCCGAGAATTTTTCCTATAGGGACCTCTGATTTTCGCGAAAAGATTTTGCAGCAACTTGTTTGAATGCCTAACGTACAGATAAGTAGCTCTGATTCCAGGTTATTGGCAACGTGTATTTATGCAGCGACTTCTCTCATTTGACTGCGCCAATAAGAACAAGGTTACTGTGTGACACATCGCGTCCGTGATTTGTTCGTGGAATCCCAAGACGAGGGTTAAAAACATTCGGTCACTGACAATGGGCTACAACAGATCTGCATATAAGGAATTGAAACAAGTTTCTGCAGTATGATCTTTTTCTCACGAAAAATCAGTGGCTTCAGGGGACATGAAAAATTCACATTTTCTTTCAGGCACAATCTAGAATAGTTCGTGTCACTTTCACAATGGGCCGTTGACTTACTTGACACCAACGTGAAGTCGTTGAGCCAATAATAACAATAATGCAGACCAATTTCACCGTGTCAGCGAGCAGTAAATGAATTGCTGCTGTCTGCTTGAGTGTAAAGATATTTTTGGGGGCTAGCCTACAGGTCAGACAACCCGCGAATTTTTCCGGTCTCTAGGTATGGTGACTGTGTTGCAAGGTAAGCTGCGTTTGCTGTCGTCAACTGTACTAGCTTACTTCCTCGTGTAGGCTACATGTCGGCCTCTCAGATGTAGTAGTGCAGCGGACGTCAAACTAGGTCAAATGGGTGTCTTGCAGCTAACTAGTGAATGGCCGCATTACATTGTGTTAGACCCAGCTGTTCGGTTGTTACTGGTTCCTGCTGTGTTCACCGGGATTGTACAGTACTGAGCAAACGTCAGCTTACCTTGCAACTGCTCACTGAGTGGCCACAGTCATAAGTCACGTCTTGGAGGCAGCGGCAAAACCTCTACGTGCAAAAATAAATAACTGGCATGTATCACCACTGGCCGCACCTCACTTACCGTTTGCACATGAGGTCCGGCAGTTGTCCCGACACGAGAACTGCCAGGGCGGCCGCCCCACTGCCCTCGGTGACCACCTTCTCCCTCTCGACCAGGCACAACATGGTCCGCTCAATCGTCTCCTCGTCCACCAACACCTGCACAAAAATCTCCTCCAATCTTCCGCCCTCTCTCCAACTATTCTCAAATACAATACAGTGTAGCCAATTGCTTATTCGATAATCCGCAGACAGTTCACACAAAAATCCGCGTAACACCCGAAATAACGCGGTTACACTGAATAACGGGGTTAGATTGGGGGGGGGGGGGTAAACATGTCTGCTTGAGGAGTTTAAATAGTAACCCAATTAGAATTTTCAAGCGCCCAATAAGTTATAAGGCCTTGAATTGCACGCTGGATTTTAGACACAAAGTGGTGATCGAGGAAATCTGGTAACGTGACTTAAAGAAACCTACTTAACACCAGTCGCTCTCTTAACATAACCATATATACATATTAAAATAATAAATTTGTTATTAAAATAGCTTTTTAAGGTTAACATTTCTTAAACATTAGTAACTTAAAGCCAATAAAATAGTTTTGTCGTTGAAAACAGTCTTATAGGTATTAGAACATTTCATTGAAAAATTTAAACAAGTTGTGTATTTTGATATAAAAAAAAAAAAGAATCTGATTTACAAAATCTAATTACACTCTGCTAAAAATTTTCGCCGCTGCCAGTTAATACAAATATGTATCCGCTGATTTATTTTCTTTAATTCTGCCAAACTAGCGGAAATTTTTAAAAGTCCGCAACTGAATACGGTATTAAACAATAGCAGACACTGGCTATGCTTTAGCATTTAAAACGGTTGCTACATCCGTGGTTGTGCTAATTAGACAGCCAAAAGTGTAAAAGTGATAGCGCAATTCATTCAAAGTCACAACATTTTGAACGCTGCCTTAGCGGTATTGTTTACTTTGTTTGGTAAAAAATTGTTGAACATTATCGTTTGGGCTTTCTTCAGTAGTATTTATCTCCCTGAACCACCAGTAATCAAACGGGGCAGTCAACATGGCAGAAACTTACTATCTTAGGAAATGGATAAACCAAATTCCGTGTAGCTACATCCTAGTAAGAAAGACAAAAGTGCAAGAATGCATAAGGTATTTTGACAGTATTTTTTAAAATAATACGATAAATGTTCTTTTAACACGCACTTATGCCAGATGTTTTGTTTCCCTCATTATACTTCCGGTCATACCATCAAAATATTTTTTTGAGAAAAGAAACTTTTCCTTATCATTATTTTTGTTAGCAACGTAAATCTGAGCACACTTATAAGTAGTGCGCTGTCGTATTTTTGCCTGATGAGACATCATTGGGTATTCCCACATAAATAAACAAACGACTGTTCGTTAGTCATAATTTCATTTGTAAGAGACTTTCAAATAAATTATCAATGGCTGGAATGAACCTGGCATGCATGTTTCAGTCCGAAAACTTATTTTGTGTGTTCCAACAATTTGAATTTAATTTTTTAAGTCATCTAGTTGTAGAATCATTCGAAAAGGTCTCGCAAATAAAATAATACAGTCAACCACAAACATGCTCGAAAAAAAACTGCTTAAATTAGAATAAACCTTGCTAGAAGAAACAGCTGAACAGCAAAATCTCAGAATCTCAGCTATATATTCAATTTCTGAAATGGTGTACGTCAAAGTTTCAACTCGAAATCTTTCCGTTATTTGTTTTACGTGAACGTGGATACACTCTAAAACACTTTTTTTTGCCACAATCCCATAGTAAAAAGTTTGTTGTAACTTTGCCGAAAAAAAAATTTTTGTTTAAAGTCACAGTAATGATAACAGAAAAAAATGTGTTACCATTCAGAAAGTTTATTAGAAATCCTTATGAAGAATATAGTTGCGGTATTTTAAAAGCAAACTTTATGTTTAAAAAAAACTACAATTTTTCCTACAAAAAAAGCATCATTAAAAATTTTTTTAAAGAAAAAATTTGATACGAAATATAAGTTTTACACATTTGCTTTGATGTAAGCCAAAATTTCTTTACCGCAAGCTAAATGCCTTTGCGGTAAAGTTGCTTTGCAGTAGTTCATGAACAAAATTGTGTCGTGACCAAGAAAAGAGTTTTTAGACTGCAAAAATGCCATGAAAATAATTATGATATGTGCGAATGCTGCAGCTTTACAGACCAGTCTGGAGATCTTCCTCCTGGCGTTGTAAAAAGCGTTGTGTCCGACGCACGGCACCACCATGCCGTCAGTGAGAGTCTTGGAGCAAGGCACGAAGACAGGGCGGCCGGCCGTCATGGCGGTGTGGAAGCTGGGACACTTCACGCTCTCCACTCCCTGCCAATATTCACAGTTCTTTACCTCCAACTGCGGCTATTCTACATTGTAGTTTTAAACACAAACAAGCTGACAAGTTTATAATTACCTGTAGCTTCGCACCATAACGAGAAATATTTATTATACATAGAGACATAATTATGTTTAGGCTACATAGAAACAGCCACTATAGTTATTTTGCAGTACTTTTCACAATTGTCCTACAACAATATGATCTGTAGAAGAATATGTTTGTAAAAAGAACTATCTGCTTGTAGAAAGCGCAGTCTGTATCTATAAGGAATAAAATGTTTTAGAAACAATCTGGTCTGCAGAAGGAATAATATGCTTTTCAGAAGAAGCAATATACTCTGTAGAAGAAACGACATGCTCTGCAGAAGGAACAATATGCTCTTCAGAAGGAATAATATGTTCTTCAGAAGAAACAATATGCTCTGCAGATGAAACAATGTGTTCTTAAGAAGAAACAATATGTTCTTCAGAAAAAACAATATGCTCTTCAGAAGAAACAATATGCTCTTCAGAAGAAACAATATGCTCTGCAGATGAAACAATATGCTCTGCAGAAGGAACAATATGGTCTTCAGAAGAAACAATACGTTCTTCAGAAGAAACAATATGCTCTGCAGATGAAACAATGTGTTTTTAAGAAGAAACAATATGTTCTTCAGAAAAAACAATATGCTCTTCAGAAGAAACAATATGCTCTTCAGAAGAAACAATATGCTCTGCAGATGAAACAATATGCTCTGCAGAAGGAACAATATAGTCTTCAGAAGAAACAATATGTTCTTCAGAAGAAACAACATGCTCTGCAGAAGAAAATATGCTCTCTAGAAGAAACAATTTGCTCTGTAGAAGAAACAATATGCTCTGCAGAAGGAACAACATGCTCTGTAGAAGAAATAATCTCTTAGTAGAAGGGACAACAATCTGGTGCGTAGAAGGAACAACCTGTTTGTTAGAGCGTACAAAGGACTCTATTATATAAACAAATATGTTCTAATTATTCAGTAAATTTTCAAGTAAGTGTATCATTTTATATCTTCGTGGTAATACACCACTCCACGTCATTGCAACGGTTATATTTTTAGAACAGACCACTCCACTATTTTCTTCAGCTCAAATTGCAGGGACAGGAAAAAAAAATATAATTTAGGGTATTTGTGAAGTGCAAGTTCATATACGTCACAAGTATCCAGAGGAAATTGTAAATGAGGCAGTGACATACGCACGGCATGTGAACCTCTGAATTTCGCTAATGTATCCCAAACTGACGTTATTTGTCTGGCATCTTATTCCGTGATTAAGTGATGAATGTAACAGTCGTAGCTCTTTAGTCTGCAGTGAATGCATTTTTGTATTTTGATCATGGGGATAGCCTCGGAATTGAGGGTTAGCTGGACTGGGAGAAGGGGGAAATGCACCTCCTTACACTAACTCTAAAATAATTAAAAATATCCCTACGTATAAAACGAAAACATTGCTGATTAAAACTCTTTGAACTGTTGGACGTGATAAATACAACTACGTGTTGATGTGTGTGGGCTCCAGACAGAATTGTTGCTAAGATATTAAGATTTCTTTAGAATACTAATGGCAAACACCCCTCGCTTCCTGCACACAAAAATTTTGAGCCAAGCGATGAATTAGCTTTTGTTGTTGCTATCGTTGAGTGTTTGGCCGTGATTTTAAAATCATTAGTTTTTTTTTTTTTTTGCGCCGTGCTCAACGAAATATAGTTTTGCGAAGCATCTTTAAAACTGTGAACATACTAGTGTGCAGTAGTAGCTCGTTGATTGTTGCCAATTAGGGCTGTAGATAGTCATAAATGTACACTCCTGATGAAAGCTCCACACACCAGTGACCATAGGAGATCTACTGGCAGCTGAACCATCTGTGACCACTCAAGAATAAGTGTAACGTGCAGAGCAGCGTGTTAGTGGCTGTAGAACTACTAGCACTCAACCCTGTACAATTATCGACAACTGCAGACCTGCCTGTCCACGACCCTCGAGCCATCACTGCTGCTGTGAAATGTCTCGAGACCGGGACTGACCGTGGGTCCACTGACCTGTAGTCTGACTTCCAAGAATATCTTTATACCCAAGCAGACAACAGTAGCTCAGTAGCTGCTCGCAGATACAGTGATACCACATGATAAGAACTGGTGTCTTTGGCGAACATAATTATGCAACATTTGGCATCAGTGCATTAAGCTCACATCTGCACCTCTGCTTCGTGGCCATTGAAATACTGTATCTGTGCAGAGGCGTCACTCATTTGACTGAGCCAATGAGAATAATGTTACTGCGACACCACACGTAGGTGGATTCCCAAGACGTTGAGGGTTAAAACCGGCACTGACCACGAAGCTGAACTACAGATGTACACATGAGGCATTGAAACAAAATGTTGCCTAATTCTTTTCACCAAAAATCAACAGCTCTACACGTGGTTAGGCCATCACTAGGGACTCCAATTTTTGGTGAAAAGATTTCTGCGTCAGTTTACTTCAGTGTCTCGTGCGCACATCTGCTTTATGGTCGGTGATTGGCTGAATTTAACTATCACGTGTCTTAACGTTTTACTGCAAATCACGGACGTGTGTTGTTCGCAGTAACCTAATTCACACTGGTAGGGTAAAATGAGAAACATCGTTACACAAAGACAGTCTGTCAATAAAAAAGAAGCAGAATTGCAGAGGTGGAACAAAGACATTGAAACAAGTTGGTTCAGAAATCTTTTCGCGAAAATCAGTGGTCCCTAGTTATCACTTAGTTACTTCTTTATTATTGGCTTGGAGCCCTGTAGAAGCGCCGTCAAACAAGTCAAGTGTAAAGTTATACGAACTAAAGTAAACACGAATTTTTCAGATCCCTAGAAATGCCACGGCAAAGGCCATAGAGCGAAGAGTTATCCTCCAGTACGTCGAGTGCTACCTACGATGATCTCGCAGTTGGGTCGCAGGCACTTGATGGCCGTGGCGACGCCCGCAATGAGGCCGCCGCCGCCGATGGGGACCAGCACAGCGTCGACGTCGGGCACGTCCTCCACTATCTCCATGCCGATGGTGCCCTGCCCCGCCATCACGTCCATGTTGTCGTACCTGGGCAAACAACGCTTCACAACTCGCATCGTGCCAGGGAGCAACCATTCAAAACCAGACATGCTAGTATTAACTCAAACTGACAAAATTAAATCAATGTCCAACTGAAAAAAAAAAACGCTTCTTCCTATTATAACACACGAGATTATTTCTTTTTCCCTTTATCTAGAACGGTGGACACGTTATTTTTTGAAAGTTTTCTCCTCAAATGACGAGAACATTATTTTCATTGAGGACGTCCGAAGTTGGCAAGATTTGCCCCTGCAAAGACTCCATCATCAGAACACGAAATTGAATACATTTTTTATTCCGATGCCGCCGGCCTTGTCCACTTCCATCTCCATAGTATAATTTTGATTATTACACTTACATACTTGAAAAATATCAATTAACTTTAACTATTTGGTATGCATGTACATGCGTTATTCATAAGGACCCCTGTTTTTCGCGAAAATAATTTTGCCTAACTTTGTTTCGTTGCCTTACGTGCACTTCTGCAGTTCTGCTTCATGGTCAGTGATTAGATAATTTAACTCTCACGAGCCTTGAGATTCTACCGGCAAATCACAGGCGTGCGTTGTTGTAGGAACGTTATTGTAATTGGTTCAGTCAAGCTCTTCACATAGACACGCTGCCAATAACCATGAAGCAGAATTGCAGTAGTGCACATAAGTCACTGAAACAAAGTGGGGGAAAATTCTTTTCGCGAAAAACAGGGGTCCCTAGTTATTCATAACTTTAACGCGTTAATTCATTTTAGTATTTATGTTTCGTTGCATAAATTGGCAGTCTGTATGCCCTCGACTTCAGCAATCTTCGGTAAGGATTTCTTTGTCCTATTTGAGTTACGAGGGCCTGACATCATGTTGGAATCACAGCCCCGAGGAACACGACACGACGTTTGCTTGGAACTAAAGTTAGTTCTATTATAGGTTAGGAAGAACGAGTTTGGCATGTGAGAATTTCCGCCCTTAATTGCGCTAGAAAGCGAAGCGATCAGCCTGACAGCAGACAATTTCCGCCGATAGCTGTTCTGCAGAGAGGCCAACTTCATGCCGTCGCGTATGGAGAGAACTTCGTTCTTCGGCAGTGTTCGGTTTTGCACCCGAAGATCCCTGCGTAATCGCCAGCATAAAATTGATCCCTTACCGATACCAGCGCAGCTAGGGTGGAAACGTTCCACGGAAAACTCGCCATGTAGTAGAATTAACCTTACAGTTAGAGCCAGTCATTTTTGGTGAAAAGAATTTTGCAACAACTTGTTTCAATGTCTTACGTGCACACCTGTTGCTCTGGTTCGTGGTTATTGGAGGAATATAATAGGGCAGAGGCGTGGCTCATTTGACTGCACCAACCAGAACAATATTACCGCGACACCACAAGTCCGTGGTTTGCGGTTAGGACTCCGAGACGCCGAAAGTTAAAAACTTCCAATCACTGACCATATAGTAGAGAAACAGATGCGCACATAAGACATTGAAACAAATTGTTGCAGAATTCTTTTCACCAAAAATTACTGGCTCTACTTATAGTACATGTAATGAAACGAGCATTGCCGAATAGCAAAATTCTCTGCATAAGCACCAACATGAACACGGCCTCTCACCGATAGCAGCACAATCTGCTGTAGCTGCACTACCCTACATTCAATTACACCAGTTTTGGTTGACTGAAAGTAAGGTTAACGCTACTACAGGTTAGAAAGAAAATGTATTTATATGGGAGAGTTTTG
Source organism: Medauroidea extradentata (assembly GCA_003012365.1). Taxonomy (NCBI): domain Eukaryota; kingdom Metazoa; phylum Arthropoda; class Insecta; order Phasmatodea; family Phasmatidae; genus Medauroidea; species Medauroidea extradentata. The sequence goes on along the minus strand of PNEQ01069754.1, from coordinate 15,902 downwards.
CTCAGGGAAAAAGCTGCTGCTAGTTGTACTGGTATCGCTAACCGGTATAATAAAATACGTGACCGTAGTAAATTTAAGAAGTGGTTATCCAGCCAACAGACGCATTCAAAACCACCGGTTTGCAAATGAACTGTTTAAGAATTTGAAGTTTATTTTATATAGACTCAAATGACACTTAGCAGCACTGCGTGCGGCGAAATAGGCCGGATTTTTTTTGTATTTCAGTGTTATTTTGTCTGTTTGTCATTTACCCTGTTGCGTTGCAGAGCAGATATTTTTATAGAGACTGTTACTTAGGCTACTAAATCAAAGTTTACGGACTGAACTCTTGGGGATTTATGGCTAAATATTGTTTAGAGGGCTCTAGCACGCTAAATTCACAAATATTTGTGCCAAGTCATTTACTATTCTTAACTATTTTATTGCGTCCGTTATGGCTGAAACTAAATTTGGAAAATAACACATGGTCGTTTCATTTTCTATGCATGTCGTACATATTCATTTAAAACCAATCCGTGCACCTATAGTAACGAAGTACTAATAAACACATGAACACACGAGTAAATAGTATTTGATTGGAATTATAACACTCTTGAGAGATTCAGTATGTAGCTAAAATTAAGTTTAACTAGGCATAATTATGAGAGAAGTAATTTATTTTAATTTTAAAGTGAAAATCAAATTAATTTTGGCTTTCAAATTATCAACTACATGCAACTTAATATTCACGAAAGCTCTGTGATTGGTCAGATTACATCTCTTGCAGATACTAGCGTTCAAGGGGCAGACATTTCCCGTGTGCCAAACTTCTAACACACAGGTGCACCATAAGTCCGGTCTCATAGGGTAAATAGAAATTGGTACAATATGGAATGGTTTAATAGTGATGTAGTGTGTTGGCGCAAGACAACAGCAGCGTGTTCACTTCCATGTGTCATTACGACAGAAAATGCTCAAATTGATGGCCGCGATGTGCTTGGCACATGCGTGTGCGATGGTCCAAATTGCTTTGCACATGATGTAACATGGCCGGTGGGATGGATAAGCATGCAGCAGTAATGTTGTTATTCACAATAACTACAGATAATGGTATATCCGGAAAATGTTTTGGGCCAACATACCCTCGAAGACGCTATAGTTAGGGAACTGAAAAATTATTCGCGTTTTCTTTTACGCACATGCCAGAATTCCAGCAACTATAAGTTCATATCACTTTCGCAATTGGCCGTTGACTTATTTGACATCCGCTGGAAGTCTCTGAGCCAATAATAAAAATATACCTCAACATGCCCTATACTACCGTATCAAGGAGCAGCTAATGAACAGCTGCTGTCGGCTTGAACACTCACTTATTCTGGAGGCTAGCCTACATGTCAGTGAACACGCCAACTTTTCCGGTCTCTAGCTATAGTTTCTTGCAACATGTATGATTGGGTGAAGTACGTCTGGCACACTACAGCTGTCTGCAGACCAACAACCATCATCACATATTACGATAACGGGATTCTTATTGACTCAGTGACACAAGGGAACAGCTCCACTTCAAGAGAAAGCCAGTAAAAACTGCTGTACGTGTGTTGAAATCCAGTAAACAGACAAGTTTTCTCGCGATAAACCAATATCTCTAACAACAACATTTCATTACATTCGCCTATTTTAACTTTTCTTATGAGACGGTTAGAATTAACATTACTGAAAGTAATCTTCCTGTGACTCACGCGCTGATGAAGGCGCGGCCGGACTGGTCGGCCTCCTCTGCGGCGGAGATGGCCATGCGGTTGAAGTCGCCGGGGCGAAGGACGACCTCGCCGCCCAGTGCCCTGCACTTCTCCACCTTGATGCAGGACGCGTCGCACGGCATGATGACTGACACGGGTATGCCCAGTAGACGTCCATGGTGGCTCACCGCCAGCGCGTGGTTGCCCGACGAGCAAGTAACCACTCCCGCCTTCTTCTGCTCATCCGTCAACTTGAGCAGCGCGTTCCTCGCGCCCCGCTCCTTGAAGCTGTCGCACACCATATCCTCCATTAACTGGCCGGCAAGTTTATTTACTTCCATCGGACTGTACTCCTCGTCGACAACGGTCAGGCCTCTCGCCTCCCACCTAGGCGATCTGGGTTCGATCCCCGGCGGGTTCGGTCCCTGTTTTTCTTTGGCCAGCGGGTTTTCTCGGGGAACTCTCGTTTCCACGACCAACCTCGCCCGGAATCGTAGGCTGGTCTCCGTAGCGTAATCGGTTTGGCGCCGGTCTACGGTGCGACAGGTCCAGATTTCGAATCCTGGCTTGGACATGGCCCTTGTGTTCTCACTTCATTCTCATCGGCTTTTAAAGACCTCGTTGTTGAAAGGCTGGAAACCCACCTCGCCCTACATCTTCACCACCGCGATCATTCAGCACTGGTGAGAGGGGATTAGGTGTGAGTTTGGGGCAGCGCCGGAATGAAGGGGCGGAGGAAACAGGAGATTCCTGAGAAAAAAAAACCGCCAGTCAACGCCATTGTCTTATACGATTATTCATTAAAAAATGCATCTTAACGCGCATTACGTTTGTACAGCTACGAAAAGAACACAGAGTTCAAACAACGTTTCTATGAGTTTAAGTATTAGGATCGCTTATCGAAAAAAAAAAAATATATAATTTCACGGCCTCTCAGAATTGCTAAAAGCGGCTTTTTTTTAGACTGCTGCATCTACGAAAATTCCAACTGGATTCACAACACTAGAAATAGGCGTTGTAATTTGAACCATAAGTTTCATTAATAAATTGATACTGTCACCGCTTGAAATCTCATAGGAATATTTATACCAGTAAAGCCCTTCGCGCCAGCTACGTAGCTTGCGCGTAGAGACGATAATGCATTACATACGCCAGCGGGCGACAACTTTAGCGCTTCATCGATTTCGTGCCTTACATATACAAACGCGGCCTACCTAGATAATAACTAAAACCGAGTACTTTATAACACCCGTTCAACATACGTAAGTCTCTTATAAACACAAAGGTTGTCCCCAGCTTTACGCGCCCCCGATTTTCGCATGTGGTAAATGTGGAGTATATTCCCTTTGGTCGGCGGGTTTACAGGAGATCCCCGATAAAACTCGCCGACCAGCGGCATCGTACGGCACGATTCCCAAATGTGATAATCCGGGGAACAAAACCACCGGGAAGGTACTCTAAAGCTGGCTCTCTCATTCTGGTGCTGATCTATACTGCCTCACCGCCGCTCAACATTCTCCTCAAACAATTATAAAATGCACTCAAGACCGAACTTGCAGCCAAAAACCAATGGTAAAGGAATACTTCTCAGTGAACCAGCCTTAAAGATTATTTTTTCAAACAAAAAGTAATATGTAGTAAATTCCTCGAAGAATATTGCAACATTAAGAAAAAAATCCTTTCCAATTGCATGCTTAATATAAGTAATGTTCAATGCACATTTCGCGAAAAAGTATATATGTATCAGAAAGAATGAAACGAATTGGGCAATTCGGAAAGAACGAAACATGCACTTATTGCAGATGTTCAGAAAATTATTGACTAAAGTGATGCAATGAGGCCGTAAATGTGTAAGAATAATAGTAATAATAATAACACGAACGTATATGAGGAAATAAAATTTTTATAATATTACTTTCTGTAGCAATAGTCCTGAAGAAATGTCACGCAGAAAATTTCTACTTTTTAAACCCATTGGCTTCATGGTAGACAGTTACCTTGAACGCTTGCCGAATCACTCAACTCTATCACTCGTTAAATTAAAAATAAAAGTAAATAAAACCAACGTAAGAATTTAAGAATTTTTATGTAAGCACACCGAGACTATGCAGACAACAGTACACAACACGTCAATTCTGAGTTTCGCAGTTAATTTAATTACACATCACAGGTAGTAAGCAGAAAGTAATTGAGATTTTTAAATGTTTGTTGCAATGGAAGTTGACAATTAGAATTTATTGGTTTGTGGACATACGCCATTGCTCAAAACAAAACATGAGCAATGGCATATGTACACAAATCAATAAATTCTAATTAGAAAGTAATTGCATATGTCAAAGATGTAGTCAGATAAATTTCCTCACCTGCCCGTGTAATGCTTGGTTTCATCTTTTATGTAGAGCTTCATATCCAGGTCGGCACATAACTTGGACAGCTGGAAGTGAAATAATACGTTCAAAAGGAATAAATGGAAAAATAAATAATTATAGCAAAATACGTTCTCTTGACAAAAAAAATTGTTGCAAATACAATGCTTATGTTGGAATAGGGACAGTAATCCAATTTGGCTGTTGGTATGGATTGGATTATTCATACAACAATTTGTTCTTTATAAGAAATACGTTATTTTCGCTTCTTCTACAGAACAAATGATGTAGGAACAATCCAGATAGTACCGACAATCGAACTCAACTGTTGGCCCTGTTTTAACAGAAGCGCGGTACTTGCAATAATTTTTTTTTCTCAGTTTTGTCTCAAACTGATGAAGACAACAGTTTAAGATGAATAAAAGAAGAGTTCTCTAGTTTTGTTGCCTTATAAATAGAGACGCGATTTTATGGCGAAAAGATTTTTGTAACAGTTAGTTTCAATGCGTTATGTGCACATCTGCAGCTCTGCTACATCGTCTGTGATTGGATGATTTTACTCTCACTTGCCTTGTCAAATTACATACGTAAGAAGTCACAATTATCGTATTCTGATTGGTGCAGTCAAATGAGAGACGTGTCTGAACAAATACACGCTGCCAGTATGAAGCAGATCTGCCGATGTACAAATGAGACACTGAAACAAAGTGCGGCAAAAATCTTTTCGTACAAAATCGTGCCCTACTTATAAATAATTTATTTTACATGTTTGAACAAGATTTAAACGGCAAACTTTCATTGGCTGTCGGAAAGTTCATGACAGGAAGGTGCGTAATTATTAAGCAATAATGAACTAAATGATTAAGCCTTTCAACTGTTCTCATGAGTAATTTACTTTGTTTGCAAAAGCGACCGATAACTCCGTCAGTGTTATGGCATCAAATTCGACAGCCAGGAAGAGTATTTAGCTATGAGAATGAAATGGAATCGTGAGTTGTGTATGAATTCGTTGCAAAGAGACCTTGTCCATACTTACATTTGTGCCCTTTAACGATATAAAGGCCATTTTATACATGAAGCAGGTAGAATGATCGAAATCACACAACTTTGTTGGTTTGTATATTGAGTCCGAGCGATTCTAAAGTAGGTTCTGTTGTTTTTAAAGTAAGCCAAGTCTGACGTCCCGCGATTATTAACAGGTAGTTGTTCGAAACCCCCAGTGTTGAAATTTAGTGTTTAAGAATTTAGGGTGGCTAAATCCGAACGTTTCCCGTACAGCGAAGTCGGAAACTAGAGACTTGTTGACATTACGTCATTATGTTGTTTGTATTTCTATGCATAATATTTCAGTTAAAAATTAAAACAGATATTATGTTTTTATTTGCTTACAATCTATCGACATTATATATTTAATTAAAATACTTTTATTTTTCAAAAGTTTTTTATTACAAAATATGGAATTCTTTTCAAAATAAACGATTACATTAGGTGTTCAGTTAAAAAAAAAAATGTTGGACACAAACTGCGAGAGAACATGGTGCCGCGTGACGAAAAATGTACAGTAATGAAAACCAGAGCATTAAAAAACTATCTAGGACATGTGAGCAGAACCTTTGGCTGAATGGATTTTTCTAATCATTATAGGACGTAGCTCGATCCTGTCCCGCGAACTTCGACAGTGACCTCAAGTGACCTTTAGACGTCGTGCTCTAGATGCACTTTTCCAAGGTACGAAGCCAATTAAGGGCCTTTGGCATGTAACCGTATCAAAACAAACTGGGGAACTTCTCAGCAGACATTACCAAGTACTGATATGGTTTTGTAAATTGATAAAACTGCTTCTCAATTTAGAATCAGATAATTTTGTGTGACCTACAGTTTTAATTTTGCAGAAAATAATATAGCTTATGTGAATGACACCCCAGGACAAGGCTTTAAACTCCTAACTGAACAAACTTGGATGCCGGTAAGCGCTGGATGACATGACATGAGACCCTGCGACGAAGGAGCAACGAAGTGCGAATAGAGTAGGAAACCCATAGCGCTCCGAGATAATCCACCGGCCAACGGCAACGTCGGCCATGTAACACACATGCGAATAATCAAGGTTTAATCCCGCAGAGAATCCAATTCGGATGACTGGCCACTGCACCAGCCGCGGCCCCAATTTTCAGATTATTTGAAGTTAGCTTTAACTTTTTTCAGCACAAAGCGGCAGTTTATCTTCCGTTTGCTCGTAGGCTTAGCTAAGTTGCCGGCCGCCAGTCTATCTCACGTAACTTTTCCATATTTTGACATTTCTCTTCTAAGAAAAGTGTCGGGCAGTTCCATTGTTTGAAGCTTTAAACTTATCTGGTTTCCTGGAAAAGCAACGTCTACATAATCCTGTTTACAGAAACACACTTCTCAGAAGTGAACTGTCAAAATATGGAATACTTAAATGAGACAGACTATATGTTATATAACGTTGGCTAATATTGAATATGAGAAGTTGTATTAAAATTTATAACTTGCCAAAAATACAATTAATTTGTTTTAAAATATTAGGTGGCTTTACGCAACACTCGTAAAAACAGCGTAGATAGGAACTACTAGTCAATTGCTTTTTAGCGCAGGTGTAATGTGAAGTGATCATCCAGCCAATAGACGCATCCACCAGTTTTCAAATTTACTGATTAGGAATTGATGTTTTTTTTCTTTTAAAGCTGCGTACTGAATCTCTCCTAACGGCAAAAATTCCAATTAAATACTATTTACTCGTGCGTTTATATTTATTAGTACTGCATTAATTTATAGGTGCACGAATTTGTTTTAAAATAAATATGTATTACTTGCATAGAAAGTAAAAAGACAATTTTTTATTCCAAAAATTTGGTTTTAGCCATAACGGGCGCAATAAAATAGTAAAGAATAGCAGATGACTTTGCACAAATATTTGTGAATTTACTGTGCTAGAGTCCTCTAAACTAAGTTTAGCCGCAAATCCCCAAGAATTCGGTCCGTAAACGTTAATTTAGTAGCCTAAATAACAGTCTCCTAGCAGTTTAGAGCATTGCTATACTCTATACGTTCTAAGGTTGCAGCTAATTCTATACAATTTTTTCACAGAATACATTTAATTTGAAATATTGGAAAATTCAAGAAATATGTGTTACGGCACAATCACAGTGTTAGGAATCAAGATATAATTTAATTCCTTTAATTTATTTCGTTAGCAATTTTTATTTCTGCTGCAACATTTGAGTGGACAGTGTATAATGACGTTGACCTATCCATAGAAAGTGTCGATATGGGCTTACACATACAAGGTAATTTTCCCTTACGTTACACGGTGTCTTCGCTACATGCGGCCGAATCCTCTTGTAAGCTTCTTCGATGTCTGAAAAGTTGAGTTGCTGGTGGTCTGGGTCAGGATCTGTTGGCACTACTGTGGGCTGCTTCGTCGGGGAAGGCGTGGCGGCCACGCAACAGCAGCAACGTGTCTGGAGCAAGAAAAAATATGATGCTCTAAACCAGAGTTGTGCAAGTATTAGTTGCTACTATCGCAGCTTTACGTTACTGTTGAAGACAACTTAACTCATTGATGGCCCTTCAACGTCCGGCAGCAGTAACACAACCATGTCAGCATATAGCAGGACTTCTCAATTAAATGTACCTTCTGGCCACTTGCTTCAATTTTATAACTACCAAAAACACGCGGGGGACAAAAGAAAAAAAAATGCAGTCAATAATTATAGGCATTGTACGGAATCATTTAATTGAACTTAATGTTAGTCTAACATAAATCATTGTCATACGCAGAGATTACATTGTCCCCTAACTATAATTATTAAGAAATAGCCTTTAAATTATTATAACAAAACATTTTCGCTGATTTCTGACATTTTGATGGTGGGCCAGTAGAAATCTCTCTGCGGGCCGCATCTGGCCCACGGGTCTGGTATATAGGGCCTACGTGTTAATAATTCGTCATTAGTGAGTTGAGAGTTTCGGAACGATTGGCAGCGATAAACGTGTAAGCAAATAAAAAATCGTACGGGAATACGACTTCGACTAGCAAACCCAGTTTCGTAACCTTTTTAAAAGCTTATAGACCTATTCATTTAAGGATAATTTTATTTCACAGAATTATCCGGCAACGCGCTTTCGAACAAAAAATTCGAATTTTGTTATGTTTTTTCATAGGCAAATTTGAAAAAAACATTCTCAAGAAATGCCTTCTTGCAAAGAACTGCACCATCATGATGATTTAAATGCCTATAAACGTTCCTGTAGGGCATGTTTTGAATCTGGTGTCAATTAGCGTTTTCTGAAATTTATTGAAATCACTGTACAGAACTGAAAACTCTTCCTTTATTTACTGAAGCCTACTGCCAGTAACTGAGAACGAAATCACGTGACCTTAATATTTGGCGCCTGAGCGAGGCTATTTTGTTACTGATATGACGGGGCCGAGAAAGAACAGGCAGATGAACAATGAATATCATCCCAACAGTTTATTACTCTTTGTTTTCCTGCGTAAGAAGCGGAGAGAGCTATACATATGCTAATGTATGACGAATCTTTAAAATGGAACAGTAAATATCTACGACAAAGCTGTGTACAAAATAATGTACATACAGAGTATGCGAGGAAAATTAATGACAAATATGCAATTGAATTGCAATACGTTGAAAAGTAACAGGCCAAATTGAAGTTCACACATATCAGAATACAACGAGTACCAGAATGATAACAAGTGTTACCGTATCTATGTTTCGCTTTTCAAAACCAGTCAACTTTACTGGCAGTAAACATTGTTCAAAAATTCCTCTATAACCTGAGTTCTGTACCGTACATTTAGGAAACTCCTAAATGCCTTTTTTTTTTTTTTTTTTTTTACTGGCGCTACATGTCCTCCCGAGCTTCAGTGACATCAGTGGTACTTGTAACCTCGCACGAGAAGTCAGCCGAAAATCATCCTCATTGGTCGTCAGCAGTAACGGAACAATAACTGATACCATTCAAAGAAACTGAAACTGACAAGTGAAGGTATCGGAAAAGGCGTGCAACAATAGTCAGTGTCATTCGTATTTAAAATTATACTGCATTAGGCCTATCTAACCGAGCGAGTGGCAAAGTGGTAAACACGTAATCCCATTTTAGGAAGGACCTTGGTTTGATTATACGACACTGCCATCCTGTTTCAGGTTCCCATGAATTTTCGAAATCACTCCAAGTGAAGGTTACTTCATACATGCAATAGCCGCTTCTTTTTCTGATTATCTGATTTTAAACTGTTTGTTTCTATCTATTTTGACTACGCTGTCGAAGACCTTGAGATCTAGCTACTTTGCACGCAACACAATACATAATGCATTAGAACGAAATAATATTTATTACATGAGAAAATGGTTTTGTTTTTATTTATTTTTTGTCTCTGGAAGACATAATTCCTGTAGACACATGTCTCATCATCAAATTTTACAGCAAAACATTTTGCTCACTGAAAAATTCACCAAGTAAGCTGTCATACCGAAAATACCTGCGGACAGTAAGCAAATGAAACATGCGATTTCAATTTTGTGTTACTCTTATTTGAGTTATTAATTTGACTTTCGTTGCAGGAACAGTGTAGGTAGTGAAGAAACATCAGTTACTTTTTTTTTAGAGTTATTAAGGAAACTTCGAAATCAGTCCTCGAATGAAGTTATCAAAACTAATTATACAAAAAAAAGTTTAGTGGTGAAGTATGAGGTACTATCCAAACAGTAAACAACATACTAGTTGTTCATGCTAAAATCTATTGACAACTGACAAGTAAAGGTTATACTTATTCTTTACTGGGTCTTGCTACAAACATTGGGCCAGATATACATACTTCTTTTTTGCGTATGAAGGTGAAAGTAAATACGGATTTTTAAACTGCTCAGCACTACACATTAGCTTGAAACCCAAGTTTATTATGGTTTACTTATCAATAGACTACGTGCTTCAAAAATAATTTCTCATACCTCGCAACTCTCCTTTTTCGCACGTTGTTTTTGTCCATTGCAAAACATTTCTGAAAAATTAATTCACTCCAAAATTTCGAAAGTGTATGCACTCTACAACTGAATGTAGTGCTTAAATTAAAATAATTTTAAAGCCAAGGGGATTCATAAATAATATATTAAATATCCAAAGAGAATGCAAACCTTTGGGAAGAAAGCATGCGGAATTCCAGTACCACTTATTCGTAGGTAAATGCATAGAAAAAATAAAGTGTTACGTGTAAATGGCATGGAGGTATAAGTCTATGGAGTGGAAGCCTTTGAGCAAATTTGAAGCCGGCCAACAGACGACGTTTAAAGACAAGGATAGAGCTAGTGGTGGCAAAAACAGGTAAACATAGCATTGAACTGAATGAAAATGTTTTAGTTTTTTTGTTAACTACACATTATGGTGAAAGTTTGCGCAGCTCTTGGCCTTGCAAACATATTCGATCGTTGCGGAGGATTATCTTTGTACAGGTAAGAAACTTTTATTTAAATTCATCAAGTTTATAAAGTATATACACACAGCGAGAGCTAACTCGGTTTTATTTATATTTCTGAAGCAATTGTAAACAGTTGTGTACGATTCAAATAGAGAATTTGCGCGGATTTTTGTAAAAAATTACATAATTACATTGCTTTCTGCTATTGTTTTGCCACCCAAAATATGGCGACTCATGAAAAATAACGTCCTGCGCATGCACAGTTCGAAAATGTTCGAAAATGATCGGCTTCACACGATTACCATTGAAATGTACGGCTGATGCCACTCCATAGACTAATTAATACCTCCATGGTAAATGGCTACACAAGCTCTCCAACCGACACAAAATTGACAACTGATCATAGAGCAACTGATGGACAACTGTTAAGGCCCTTTCACACGATCAAATTTTGCTCCAATTATCTGTCAAATTTATTGAATTCAATGTATTGAATGTCGTGAGCACGGCCGTGGTCGTGAGACGCCATACTGACGTCACAATCGCGGTCATTTTGTCTTTCAATTTATTGAATGCCTTGAATTTCGTCAAAGATTTTCGTTTCGAACATGTTTGGAATTTTATTGAATCGCAATATTTAAAATCAGAATATAGTCTTTCGTGGCTTTTTAAATTAAAATAACATAATATTTGAGTTCTTTATGCAAATTAGACCATTTTAAAAATAAATAAATGCATAGTTTCTTTAAAGAATACATATTAAAATAATGAGAAATTTTGTGTTGGATTAACCAAATGTTTTTGTGTTGTGCATGATTAGTAAATATTTGTAAAATAGCTACATAATTTATTTTGTGCATTATTTGTTTACAAATCGTGTAGTAAAATTTTAAGTGTTCCTTTCAATGTTTATTGAATCAAATTTCTTGAATCGTCGTGGCATTAAAATACACTGAATTCAAGGAATGGAATTCAATAAATATTTGATCGTGTGAAATGGCCTTTATTATCATGGAGGTAATATATGTAAGGGAAGCGTTTGAGCAAACGTGAAGCATCCAGCAGACGACGTAGTAGTTTTTCTTTAAATACACAATTATGGTGAAAGCTTATTTAGCTTTCGGCTGCACTAACATATTCGCCAATTTCGGAGGATTAACTTTTCACAGGTAAGAAATGTTTACTTACTTTCATCAAGTTTATAATGTATATACATATAGTACGAGGTAATTTGTCATATCCTTAGAATGTTACAACTGTGCTGTCCCGCCTGGCACTGTTCGTCATTACTGATTACGTAAAACAATAACTTTATGTATACCTTTTTAGTGCGAACAATCGTACAGCATTACATTGCATTGCTTTATGCTGTTCCGGGTTCAATTCCCAGTGGGGTCGGTCCCCTGATTTTCGCACGTGGGAATCGTGCCAAACGATGCCGCTGATCGGCGGGTTTTCTCGGTCATCTCCCGTTTCCCCCGCCCCTTCATTCCGGCGCTGCTCCATACTCACATCATGTCACCCCTCACCAGTGTTGAAGACCTCGATGTTGAACGCTGACCAAAATATCTCTCATTCAAACCACTTAGTGCGGCAGACCCTCAATGAGTCCAGGAGTTTCGGGGAAGAAGGGAAGGTAAACAGCGCCACTGAGACGGCGATTCAGCGTGTAATTCTATCATTAATTCATTCCTTTATAATTTAATTTATTACCGTGAAAGGCGCAAAGGTGACGTATGAATAATAACATATACAATAACACTGTACATCGCTGTTACGAACATGCCAGCAGACATCCTGTTCTTATATTCAGCGTTTAATGCCCTACTAGATCAGGTCAACAAAACGTGCAATTCTGTACTTGTTAATAGATTGAGGGAGGTACGTATGGTTGGTGGCATATCAACATTTTGATGTCATGTCTGAAAACGTATTGCCTCGTTTCCGACCTCATATTTATGAACAATTGCCGTGTTTCACTGCCCTAGAGCGTTTCAAACACGAATTTCGAATGAGCCTATGTACTGAAGTTTAGATGGTATTTGCTCCGACGTTGACATTTTTTAAAGACATCGCATTGTATATTTGTATGACCCCCTTACTTTACCGTCGAATGGGGATAGTTTGACTGCAGATGTGACATTGTCCCTTAAGTTTGATCAATTCTGATAAAGTTTACAATTTATTCGCGAAATAGCAGAAAATTAAATATTTTGAGTAGGCCGTAGTTACCCCTGCAGTCAAAGCTTCCCCGCTTGACGGTACCCCATTAGACCTCTCCAGTACCTACTGTTCACATTTTTGAGGAGTGACATAACGGCAAACTCTTATTAATGGCAAAGAACTAGATGATAACAAATTGCGAATATATTTTTGTTGATTATCACAGTTTCAACGTAAGAGAGTTATTTAGAAAGGAAAGTTTTTTACGGAGCGGTATTTTTACTACATGGCGAAAACAGTTGGCTAACAGTAAACGTTTCTGCGCACGGTCGGTGCATGTGATAGGTCAGCTAGCAACTGATGCCGTAGCCATAGCCACGGAGTTCGCTAGAAGTCAACAACATAAAAGAGGTGAATATCTTTACACGCCTACATTTGATACTGTGTGCTTAAAGCATGAAGCAGCATCTGTGTTTTTGTTATGTCGTGTCTGTCACGTGTTTATGTGTGTGTGTTTGATATTTATTTCCCATTTTGCTTTGATTACGTCCAAAGACCGACCACTGTGCGTTTTAATAGCAAAATGGCGACGATGTATTAATCGGGGTCTTTAAATGCTTAGTTGACATGTTACGAACGATTAGGACATTACTGAACGTTGTTGTGATGTGCTGATAGAAATAGAAGTTCCTTACGTACCCGTTCAAGTGGCTTCATTTCTCGTAAATAAAGGTAGGAAAACTTTGCATTTAATAAACTAGTTGGGTCATTTTAAGACAAAATATTTATTAAGCTTTTTTATGACAATATTGTATTGATTTGTTTGTGTTGAAATATTTACTCTAAATTCTTTTTGCCATATTAATAGTGAGTTTGGTGTTAATGTAACAATTTTTTTAATTTGAGGTTATGTTAATTATTCATGTTCTTTGAAAAGTAACTTCCTACAAAACTTTTTAATTTATTAATATTCAAATTTTATTAATTTTATGTTACAATACATCAGTGTTGGTTTTTTTAAAATTAAAGATGTACCTATAATACAGTGTCAGTTAGGGTTTATTTAGACATTATTGATGTTTACAGCATGGTTTTATGTTATGTCAAATTTGTAAAGTATCTTGTGCTTCTTGCAGTAGTAGAATACTGAGTAATTTTCAATTAAGTGTATAGTTTAATAAGTGCAGATTATAAATAAAAGTTAAAGCATCTTTTATTGTAATCACATCGCAATATCACAGTATAGCAGATTCATGACAGTATCTAGTTTTAACATAACAGTTTGACATTGCAGCATTTATAATAATAATGTGAAGAGTAGCTATTCGTTATACCTACCAGTCAAACTAGTGTTTAGAAGTAGTTCTCGTTAAGGATTTAAAAAAAAATTGTAAAATCATATAAATGCTGGATTATGGCCTTTGTGCCATGATACAAGGTTTGCTCGAAGCTTCCACAAGGCTTCTTAGGGAAGTCTGCATGCACACAGTTATGCAAATTTCTCTGGAATAATACATCACAAGAATGAAGTAAGCAAACATTGGAAAAGAAGAAAATAATACTTTTATGTAAAAATAAACAATTTTTATTGTAAGTTAAATGTGGACTATAGGCTGTTCGGGATTAATTGAGCACTCAAAAAAGCCCTGCTAAAGTTCTATTTATTGCCAATTCGCATCTTTCCGCGTGTAAGTTAATGGCTAGCGATGGGAATTGTTTAACCTCTCTGGTCACGTCACTTGATGCTTGCGATTGTATAAATATAAATTGCAGTTGGCAGGAACCTATATAGTTTGATAAAAAGTTTATTTATTATATAAAATACAAGTATGTCATTTTCTGTTGATTTTGTTTCAGTATGGTTGTATTTAAATAACAAAATACACAGAAATATGTTTAACTTTGCTACCAACCACACAAGCAGTAAGGGGACTAGGCCTAGGGCCTATAGTTTATGTTAAATTATATGCAGTAAAGGCTAGTGATATTTTTCAAAGATAAATTTTTAGTGCTCACTTTATCCCGGATGACCTAGGTATAATTATAATTTTGCATAATGCTTTTATTTCTTCTACAAACCTTTCTTTGCTGCTCAGAGTTAACATAAAGAACAAATATCTTTATTAGAGGTGCATGATCTGGTGAGAGAAAATTTACACTATATGGGAAACCATTCCATTGAATATATTGCATTCAACATAGCCTATTTTATAATCTCCCATGAAGTCGGGCTGCACTTTGCAGAACCTTCCACAGATCATACAATCCACGCTGGTGGCAGTGCAAGATTCCATGTTATCTTTCAAGGAAGTTTCAGTAGTTGCACACAACCTTTAAGAAATCAAATGAAACAGTGTAATTAATATTAAAGAAATAATTTTTTTAATACATCAAAAAACTTCAAACCTGTAAATGTAACCTATCATCGATTCATTTTTCTTCAGTTGACGCTAAGACTCAGCACTAGGCCTAGCAAAATTTATGAGGATGGTAACTTACCAAACCAGAAATTTTGTGAGCTGTACACAAATTTAAGCTACTATAGGTAGGCCTACTGACTTGTTTTGCAGTACAGTATTAATTTTTTTTCTTCTTTTCTCAATTTTGAACCCTAGGGTTGCTTTTCAATTAAAGTCTTCTGTCTCAAATGTGGGCCAGTGTGTGAAGTTTTACAGGAGTAGCTCCTGCAGCTGTCCAATGTTGTTCAGCCTGAACATGAGGCATGTGCCTCCAAGGTTTACCTTCTCTGCACCCTCGTTGGTAGAGATAACAAATGCTTCCTTTCTGACAGTGTGTCCAGTTGAAGTTCAGGTATTTCTTCTCTTCCATACGCTCGCTGCCTCTCTCCATCTCGTACGCCACATTGTCTACTTAAGGGATTCCTACCAATCTTTGGGGTCATTCCATGGAAAATCACCCAATTTCAATTATTTTGGTTGCTGACCCATTTTGAAAAAATTTGAAATTTTGTCACACATAATGTACATATTTCAACAGTACAAACCCAAAGTCATTGATTTTTATCTGCCCTCATTTTGATTTTACAGAACAAAATGGCCGGTACCGTGTACCAAAATTTACATTTTCAAGGGTTTTTGTATTGTTTAATATCTTGATATCCATAAAAGATACAAAGTCATGTGTTATCTCATTGCAAAGAGGAGACTGAGGGCTATAAATAATGCTAGTAAAAATAAA
>PNEQ01069753.1:103690-130987 GCA_003012365.1 Medauroidea extradentata | reverse complement strand
GGGAGAGAGAAGAGGACAACACAACCTCCCCGTCTGACTGTCTCTCCACGACTGAATGCCTCCCGCAGTGGTATGGGATTATATACAGGCCAGCGGAGTGGTGGGGAGCATTGCTTCGATGCCCTTCACCATATTTTAACAACATAAAACCCAAATGCAAGAATGACGATTTTCGACGCATGAACCGGCCCCTTAATTTCAATGAACAGAAACGGCGTATAAAGATAGTTATATAACTTCGTAAGTAATTAAGAGGTCTACTAGAACGGACTGCGAATATGAAAGTATACATACAGGAGGTCTGAACACTCAAGCCGTCTCACAATCACAAGCGCTCGCATTTACGCCTCCCTAGACGTAACCAGTACATTCCCCGATATAACCGATATGCCGTTTTAAAGCTGAAAGTTGTGCTACAAAATATACTTGAAGTGTTTTTGCTTATTTCAGTTATTTAAAAAACTGCGGAACGAGAAGTATACATTTAGACTGTAAATATTTAATTTTTTTATGTTTATGATTTTATAACGCCTAAATTATTAACTCAAGAGAAAACAATTGCAGAAACATTAAAGAACTGACTTTTTACAACAAAATACGCTAAGGATTTGCTGGTTTCTGCACAAGCGATTCTGTGAAAGTCTACATTTTCAAACTTCCGAAGGGGGTGGGGGTGGGAAGCACAAGGGGGAAAAGCGGGGACTTTTGAGGAATTACGTGTCTCATAAGGGTCTAATAAGTGACAAAAATTCAGCTTTTCCGGAATTAGTTGCGACAAAAAAACCTTTATTTCCTGGGCTACATTTTGTCTGGAGAGCCAAACAGTTTCTGAGATACATGCACTCAAAAGTCTTGAGCATTATGGCAACAGAAAAACAAATTCAAGTTATATTTTGCAGAAATGTTGCGCTAATGTTTCTGTAAAGTGAAAACTGTAAATTGACATTACCCTTTCTATTGTTAATGTAACAACAAGAAGTTATGGAAGGAAGTTGTTTTTTTTATCTAGTCGCGCACGTTTACATATCTGAAAGGGCGGTTGTGAGTGACAAGTTCACCTTTTTTGTTCCTTACGTCATTCCAGTTCCTTATTCACTAGGATGAGCTGCTACAGTCGTACATGTACAGAAATACATTCATAGTAACAGAGGCGACCCCATGTTTC
The DNA here is from genome assembly GCA_003012365.1 of Medauroidea extradentata. Taxonomy (NCBI): domain Eukaryota; kingdom Metazoa; phylum Arthropoda; class Insecta; order Phasmatodea; family Phasmatidae; genus Medauroidea; species Medauroidea extradentata. Next base: position 129,822 of record PNEQ01069753.1, on the reverse strand, counting down.
CAACGGATGGGAGGGAATGGTGTTCACACTTTGGGCTACATACGTGTCGTCATGCTTCTGAATTGAATCCGGAAGGTCATTGTTCCATTTATAGTGGTTGTTGATTAATCGTCCCTTAACATGTTCATCAACGAAACTTTCACGATGGTATTACGCCCATATTATTGTCCATAGAGGCGTGGTTGCTGTGCTCATTATCTTGATTTATGTCTGGCTACCTGTACCCGTGAGCTTTTCTGCGATTTACGTTCCCTACTCTCTGTGGTGTGTGTGTGTGTACAGAATGCGAGTGAGAGAGAGAGAGAGAGAGAGAGAGAGAGAGAGATTATACGGAATGAGTCAGGATGGAGTGTGTTAGTTTTGCACGATGATAGCGTATTAAATAGTTTAGTTGAAAGTGTATTTTCTCCTCGTTAAGTGAAACATAGTGAATGTAGTGGTTGGTAGTAATGATACCCTGAAAATCCACTATGAGACTTCATACAAAACAGAATACCACTTGGTCTAGTGTGTACTGTTTTTTTTTGCGATTATCATTTTTAAAAGCTGAAACGAAAGCAGATATCACAAATCTGTTTGGTAGTTTTGTTTAAAGTGGTTTTTGTCGTAGTACATAATGTTTCCAAAACAAGAAATCACACGGTTTCAACTAAAAAGTCAAATTAACCAGGATTTCGTTCATTACGTAGTTAAAACCATAGTATTTACTGCCTTGAAAACATCAGTCAACATAGAGAAGACGACTTTGAACAAAATTACCAGACATCTTTTTTTTTATATCCGCTGTCGCTTAGGGGTAAAAAATAATTTATGTAAAAAAGTACAAAGTGGGGAGCATGACCATAAGCAAGAACACTCTGATTAATGTTAAAACATTGGTTGCCCAAGTATTTTTTTTTATTTTTTTTTTTTTTTTACGCGAAGAAGTGAATTTTTATTGTTACTTTTCACAACTGAACTACTTTCATATTATTCACTTTACGTACAAATTGAAAACACATTTTCAAGTTACTTTTAGTAAGCTATCATCACGCGAAATTAACGTACTCCACCCTGAAATGCAATTGTTATATTTCAACATTTGTTACATCTCAGCTGTGCTCTTTTTGGAAACATATAAATATGTTTAAAAGAAAACAGATTTTTATTTTGGAGAACAGTGTTTTACCGTCTTGTATTTATAGGTATTATATGGTTTTACCAAATAAGCACAATACGATAGAGCGTACGCAATCTGCATGACCATTGCATTAGTTCAGAAATTCGCCACTAGTCAACCAATTTGCTTTGCATCTTCCATAGATGCTACTGAAATATGATACGCGCACCAATGTGTCTAAGGCCGGGTCTCAAAGAGTGTGTACACTCACTCCACACCACAGTCGTAGAAGAACAGGTCTGGACACTCGCCTGGATATTTGACCCCCTTGTTGTTTGGCTGTAGTTCACCAAGTTACCGAGAATATTGTGTGTTATTGGCGCTGATGTTAGGGCGGTCGGACTAAACTCCTCCCACTTCCTTTCCGCTAAAATAAACAATTTATCAAAACGTATTTTGTATCAATTTATGAAATACTTTCATCGCTCACAAATTTAAAAAAGGCTCCAGCAATCTTTATTTACTTTATAAATTTAACAATGGAAAAAAGTGGGCGGAGTTTGAGTTCGACCGCCCGGAAAACAGCGCCAAAAAGTACGACATTCTCGGTAACTTGACGAACTACAGCCAAACAACAAGGGGGTCAAGCAAAATACATTGTTAGATAGGCGAGTGTCCAGACCTGTTCTTCTACGGCCGTGCTCCACACTCTCTCTTGCCCATTCTGGTTCACTCTTAAATTAAACTGAGACAGCCACCCTCGGATGCACCCTCGAAGCACTGCAACCTAGCGTGAGAAAAGGAAAGCTGGGAAAAATAAATGAATGCAGAAAACTCACAGTAAATGTTTTCCAATTCCAGTTTTTAGGTTATGGTGTGAATATGAAGGAAAACAAAGATGTCTTCCCGCAGAGTGGGCGAGAGGGTGCAGCGAGGGAGCATCGTCGCTCTCTCTGGCTCACTCTCCCTCGAATTTGAGACGTCAAGAGGGTGCGATAGAGTGCTCTAGGCTATTTGAGACACAGCCTAAGCACAGGAATAGCATAAGGCCGAAATGTCGGCGAGGGGAGTGTAGCCAAGAGGGGGGGGGGGAGTGGTCAGCAAATTAGCCAGCCGCCATAATGCTTTAACCTCAAAAGTACACGTGAGACTGGTATTTTTAGGTAAATTAATGAATTATGCTATTTAATTTATGTTTTTAGGCTGGAAACTATATTTTAGCCCTGTTTGCACACCTCCTAATTAATATTTCCTCAATTTTTTAATTAGTCGGCCATACTGTTCAGTGCCACGTCAAACGTTTGTTTAGTTACAAACTCCCGGCGACATGTTCCATCTAAACCCTTCTAACATCTTTGTGTCTTAAGTCATTAGCACCTCCATTCGCTTCCGTATGCCTCGGAATACGTAAACACCTACAGCAAGCCGGCTTCCAGGGAACCAGAGGTTCGCACGGGCAGCCCAGGTGATGGCGTCACATTGTATCTGCGGGATTTATCGTCCCTCGACTAGCGTGCTGCAAGATGGACAAAGCCCACCCCCTCCTCCCCCTCCATTATTACAGCCACGCCTCTTAGGCGTCATTAATATTCCCCATTCAATCACGTGCCCCCTCCGCCTCCCCGGCACGGAGGTCATTTGCATGAAGATGCGAGGGGAGGAGGCAGCCAGGGTGAGTTTGTTTACGTTACCAAGGCGACCTCGCCAAGTCATCCTCGTGGTGTTGTGACAGTGTTCGCGTAAACACTTCCCTCTCCCTTTACACTTATATCCTCTTTCAGAAATCACTGTCGGCGTCCGTGAAAGACCCTCGGTTAGAGGTGCCGACCGAAGTAAGTTATTGCGGTGAGATAAATTGGTTTCGATAGAATGGCGCATATGGTAAACCTACCCTGCATCGTGATACTAAGGCTTCGAACTTCACTACCAGAAATATGTTGTGTTCTTATATGTGATGCGTTTGGTCACTTATTGCCGAAAATACACGTGCTTCTCTCTGTCGATAACCTAGTAGTGAACTCTGTGCATAGAGAGAGTCTTCTCAATATTGTGTTTCGGCATGTGGGAATCGTGCCGGACGATGCCGTTGGTCGGCGGGTTATCTTAGGGCTCTCGTGTTTCCCCCCGCCCCGCCTCTTGTTCCAGCGCTGCTCCATACTCACCTCGTTTCACCCCTTACCAATGCTGAAGATCTCGCTGATCAAAATATCTCACTCAGTATTGTGAAGCCGACAACGTGGTTAATCACGATATTATATTATACCACGGCATATGGTCGGTTTACTCTATATACTACTAAAAAAATTGAGTAACTCTCTTTATTTTCAGCTGGCTGCTCCGGGTTTCGATGTGTATATAGGCCTACAGTGCAGTGAGTATCGCTGTCTCATGTCGTGCTTTCTCCCAGTGATAGGAGCTCCATACACTTACACATAAAATCAGGTTATACATATACAGACTTTTCGAGTAATATTTTACACGGTTTCAAGTGCAACTTGTAACTCGATAGAGATACGAAAGAAAGAGGTAGCATAACGCAGGGACAATTTTATTGGTGGAGAGTCTGCAGGTAAGTTCAGTGCATGTTTCTATTTGAGTTTTCACGTACATGCGTTTAGTGCATTTTGCATTACAGCAGTTTTAAAAATGCCGTTTTTAGATATGTTAAAGGCTCCTAAACAGTGTTTTAGACGAACATGGTGTCTTCACAGTTACATTCCTTCCTTGTCCGAAACTGTTTTTTCTTTTCTTACATTGACACATTGAGCGAATGTTGAATAGTTTCGTAAAAACGTATTTCTGTGTACATTACAGAGCAGTTGAAGCTCGTAGGCGCCACTTTATTGATTTGAAATATCGCCAATATTTGTAACTACAGGTTGTTTCTGCTAGTTAATGACTATTTTTATTAATTGCCCTCTGGTATACTAAAGGGGTCGAGATTCTTGGCAGTTGTTTGAATGGTCGAGTGATTGCGAAAAAGAGGGTGGGGTTGGGAGGAGGCGTAAGGACCCCTACAGTTGGCGTCTATGTCCCTGGGCAGTCCAGTAACACTACACTGCTCGCTCGTATAACTTCAAGAGCTTGGCAGTTTCAGAGAACTACTTCACTTGTAGGTTGGTTTATGCTGCCGTGGCCTGGAGTAAGTCTGTTAAAGGCTGTTCGGGTGCCGAAATGAGTTTTAAGGGTTTTTCACGGTTTTGACTAACATCACTGAAAATGTCGGAGAACTACTTACCAAAATATAATTTTTCTTCACTTTTTAGTTATGAACAATTAATATTGCGCCGTACACATATGAAACATAACAATTATAGCTCAGAGTGCTACATGAAATCGTAGAAATTGCACGAAACAATTTATGTGGGATTTGAGTTTTTTAGCCTTAAATTATTGTATAATGTTTTATTATTATTACTTAAAATTATATCATAATTCAAAATAAAACTTAATGTGAATTACTTAATAAATGTCCATGGAACTTTATCCCATATTGGTCTTTCAATCGCAATGTTGCCCACGAACATAGTAGTATGGTAGGGTGTGTGTACATACAGGCATGCATACATATTCATAAACGACCGTATAGTAAGAATTCTAGGCTAAATTGGAGACGAAAATGTTAGCAGCATTTTACGAACACAATATGGAAATACAGCATTCTGTAAGTCCCCTCTTGTGCTCCACAGATATCATGCCACTATTTCTCTAACCATCATATTATGGGTGCTGGTTCAAATATCGAGACGTTACAACATAATTCTACGTTTCCTGTATAATGTTTAACACATGTAGACGGCACATATGCAAAATCGTCTCCACGCAGAAGCCACTGGCGTGTCGTGTTGTACGGAATATGAAGAGGTGAATGTTTTTATAGAAAACATATAAGGATGCGAAAAAGTTTTAGTCCGCAAGTAAAAATTTGCTTTTCGACGACCGACTTGGAGCCTGTTCCATCACTAATACTTTTAAAATTTAAAAGTTATTAAGAAAAGCATAAGTTCAGGGTCGTTAAATGCAACCATACAGTCACAGTTTCCATTACCCAGTGCCATAAATTCGAAATTTTGTAAGACTGGGAGCATACGTTACAGTGTGTGTAGTTAATTTAGCGAAGGGAATCGTCACACACGCAACATATTAAACTAGTTTCAGAAATATTTAAGAGTCTTCGCAGGTTTCAAATTTTCACGTTTGACGCATAGGAACAACGGAGTAATAAGAGTCAAAGTACAACGCTTGAAGGTTCGTCTCTATTCGCGTGCAAGGTTTTCGTTGTAGTATTTTTTCTATGGGACTTAAAGTTGTGACCATAAACATTTTATTTTTGGATAGTATCAAGTAAAGGCAAAGCATGCTTCTTGGTTTGCACTTTACGAACTCTGGTGGTATTTTCGGGGTTACGCCAGTCTATAAAAACATTTTTTAGCCATTTTGAGAGGCCAGTAAATCATGTTTCTAACAAGCGCGCTCGCTGATTTAAAAGAAAAAAAACAGAATCATAGTTTCATGTGTGTTTTCTGTTTCTACATAAACGCATTAGGAATAATAAGCGGTTTCGCGTAAAAAAGAATACGCGTGACCTGCTACAACACCGTCCATACGCCATGCGAGGACTTCTCTTAAACAACTGGCGAGTGTGTAGTGGAGTTTTTATTTATTTCAATAGCCTAAAGAAATCGTTCAAAATTTAAAGTTTCCTGCTACTGATGACGCTTTTTATTCTGTAGGACCTACTACGTCCGAAACTGAAGGAAAATTCCGGAAGCTTGGCTAATCCGGCGTCTCCGTTAACGCTGTACGACAGTCAACAAGGTTGCATGATTTTATTATTTTCCCATTTATTTGCAATATATTTTCAAAACCCGTCTTCCTACGAGTGAAAAGTTAAATGGTTAGCCTATTGCTTGCTTATAGTAACAAACAAAATTTTCTCGTATAATAAATAAATGTGATTTACTACAAAGTCACCAACATACGCGCATAAAATAACATCCGTTTTTCAGCTTTTCGCGCTGACGTCATAAAAGCTTAGTTGTTGATTGGCTAGTAAAGTATTTTATTCGCGTCGCACACGTCGCGTCCGTCGCGGCATTGTGTTTCCAGCATAACTGAACGGCCAGGGAAGGCTGCCTTACCGCACCACTCCTCGCCATGTAGATACATCTTTGCTTATCTCTTCATGCTTTAGGGTGTTTTGACTCATGGCATCAGAGTGGCGATTGTAGACGTCACCGTTGGGTGGAGTAAAATGTGAATAACCGCTGTCAAGTACCTCTCGTCCTTGAGTCAGAAATAACAAGGAATGCAGCCTCTCATCGTTCCCGACGTATCTGACCTCATTCCTAGGCTGGTAGGCGTCTCCGGGAACGACGGCCCATGGTTGCGTTGGTGTTCCTACCAGTCAGTGGAAATGTTCTCGGATAGCGTGGAATGACTTCAGAAATATAATTCCCGCGATAGGACACGCAGAATGCGATCATAACCAAGGCCGCTGAAGAACAAGTTCGGACACTCGCCTATCTGCCAACGTATTATGTTTGACCCCCTTTGTTGACTGATAGTTTATATTGCCGCTGGCGCGCTGCTTTGCAAGTGGTCCGATTTTTACATGTAGACGTAGGAAATAGGCAAGTCAAACATGAACAACGTGTTACAGAAACTTACTATTCTGTATGTTTTCTTTCTTTGTGTTTACCGTTGATGAAGGATGCATTCAATTCAATTAGCATTTTCTGCAACCATAGACTACCACGGTATGGCTACCAAACAATCGAACATCAATAACACATATCTCATATCTTCAACGTGCTAAACCCCGACCACTGTAGATCAGAACGCCATCGGCAATATCATCAGTTATCTGTAACAAGGGTGTGGAGTTTTCAGACAACCGTTCAGACATGTTCTTCTAAGGCCGTGATCTTACAGTTTGTAGTATGATATTGTAAGACTCCCCTCTTTCACTATTGCAGGAAGTAGAAAGTTGCGTAGTGTGAAATCACAGCTTCCCTCTATAACCACGACGACCCAGCCAACGTCATGGTGGGTGGTTGTCGGGACGCTCGTGGTCAGAGTGGTCAAAATTAGGCGGAGCATATTCTAGCGTAACGCTGGAATGTCTATATGGGATGCTTTCACGTCCGTTGTCTTCCTGTGTTTGTTATAGTTGGGCTTCTGGATTTGCGAGAAGACGAGGACACAAGCCTCTACCAGTGTTACAAAGTAGTTGTTATGGATTATTTAGATCGTTGCTACACTGCGGGTTTATTAGCCTATGGTTTTTTATTACAGTTTATTGGATAAATAATTGAGGCAGTTATGGATAATGAGCATTTACTCTACTAGAATGACAGATACTCGGAATACAAAAACGGTTACAATGTGTTATATTAATTGAGGAGGGGAGCACGCTGTTATGAATGATTAATACCTTAAATTACGTCGAGGGTTGCTGCCACGTTACTAGATCTGACGACCTTTCCGAAAGCTTGGTTGATACCCGATTTCGGGTTTCCATTGTTTTCCGTGATAAATACTGGCGAACTCTTCTCCTTAAATTTGGTTATGGTTGCTTCCTTCCTGCTATTCTGTGTGTGTGTGTGAGGGCGTGCGCGTTTTCGCGTGCGTAAAGGCTAACACGCGCGTACCTGGTGTCCCGTCGTTCCTGGGCGTAAATAACACGCACTTCGAACTATGTTGCTTAAAAATTTCAGCTCGCTAATTGAAAACGTGATTTTTGGGCCTCTCAAAATGACTAAAAGAGGGGTTTTCATACAAAGAAAAGCATGCACTGGACTTAAATCCTAGCTTCCCACACATAAAAATACGGCCGCTGTTTATTGTCACTTAGTAAAAATAATAATAGTAAAGCATTGCATGTCAATGAGTTCTTGACGCATATACGTGGTACTGCATTACATACGCCTGCCAACGGAACCTTTAGTGTTCCATAGATTTTGTGCTTCATACACATAAGCGCATTTGCTAATTACTAGTTTGACGGAAGTATCTCAAATCTTAACTGATTATTTACTTTCTGATGTATCTGAGATTTACTCACAACACACAGGTGTGAGGGCAACACTGTAATTCAAATGTTTTTTCTATCATTTAATTAATCACAAATTTTACTGAGATGTTACGAGATAAGTTTATTTTGGAAGTGTCACATGAAGCGAAACCCACAAACTTGGATTGTTTGATGTGAAACTATGCGAAACATCATTTACTACATATTTATTTATCAGTAAGTGCATCGTGAAATTGTTTGCGTTTAGCGAAATATCCGTGAAAGTTTTTGCAAACTTGCATTTTTGTAACTCTAATAATGGGTAGTTTTAAGTTTTATTTAATTGTACTAGTAGAACAACATATGTAATTATAGAACCTACGAGTGAAAAGAAGGTAGTTCGGTTCAGAGTTATAAATCCCCATACATTGAAAACAATCTGCCTTTCTGACATCTGTTGGGAAAATATCTGAAGATTCTTCTTTGCAGCGATGCTTAGGTTTGTGTTGAAACTCAGCTTCTGTAAATGCGAAATAGTTATTTCTCTCTTGGTAGCCACATTTTGAGGATAAAATGTTACTGCGACAATCTCTGAAACATCTATAACACTCCACACTATAAAAAGAAGTACGTCGGTAATCGTCATTGTTTCTAGGGAACTTTTGGTTAGCCATGATGTGATAACAGATGCTTGAGAAATAAGGTTCAGCATACTGCTCAGGAGCGATAGAAATAATTGAAACCCAAATACAGTGTTAAATAAGGTCATTGTTTCTTGAAGGTGATAATAGGCTACTCGTAGACCTTTCAGTGTTGTAGTGTTTAATTGGTTGGAAACCAGACGGGCGTTGTACGACGGAACCCTTTGATTTATATTTCTTGGAGTCTGAGTGAGTACGTCAGGGCGAATGTATACGACAGCAGAGTTGATTGCCGATCCATGTTCTTGAAGTTCACAAAGATTTTCAGTTTCGTGATTCAGATGATCGAACATTCTACCAAGTAATATGAGTGTATCCAGATACAACAGTACAAAAGTTACTTTAATTATATCTGTAACATAAAATACCAGAGTCCAGATGGTGTAATAACCGGCTGTGCTGTAAAATTCCAAACACCATATACTAGTATATATCAGTCCAACACAGCAGAGCTGAATCCAGAGAAAGATGTAGATACGTTGATAATTGATCCAAAATGCTTGGAGCAGTAACTCGTCTATGTAAAATATTTTTCTTAGGATGCTGCCCAGACGAGAACTTGTAGACAAGATAAGAATGACGACACCGACTGTAAGGCTTATCATAGAGGAAACTGCTAATGAAGCCCTGTTTGTTGGTGAAAGTTTATTTGTATTTGTCAAGAAGTCATAAATTACAGTTATAGAGCCGTAAATGACTATAACTGTGTAAATAGCACATTGAAGTATTGCACATGCACGTGTTCTGTAGATGTAGTTATCTTCACGTCTTGATGGTTCTATAGGTGCTAGCCCAGTGATCTTCAGCAAGATGGAAAGCGGCCTCGTTGCTGTGCGAATATTGCGAGGGGTCACAAGTATCTTCATTGCCACTTGTGCACGGTAGCTCAGCACTGGACAACAATATGCACTTAATGCTTGGTAGTATTAAAGAAGAACTTACGTGTTTGCTTTGGAAGCATCAGGTCAAGTGTATGAACACATGTTTCCATACGGTATACATCTGTGTTTGAAACTGGAACACCAAAATATAATCGAAAGAGCCGTGCTTACATGTCACATGGGCGTGTTGGAATACGAAACATATCAGTTCATCTACCAATAATTATGTAATTGCTTCAACTATCTCTATTTTTGTGCACGATCTTAACAAACACACGGTTTCTCTTCCAATTGTGTTTATACCACATTGTCGCCCACAATTAGTGTATTATCGTTTTAAAGAATCATGCAAAGCCGTTTCCCAAAAGGTAACATGAAATATTCCTTCACTATCGTGGTCATAAATGCGTCCTACTATGTGGTAATGCCACACACTTGTCATCAGTGAACTCATCTGTTTCGTCCTTGTGCGGGCAGTCGATATAATTACTAGTACGGTAATCGCATCAATTTTGTACACTTTGCCCGCAAGGGACCTTGGTTTACTCATACATTTGTTTTATCTATCCCTTCTTCATTCACATCGAAAATTTTTCATACTGGTCGTAATAGCGGTCGTTAAACTTTGAGGAAATACGTTTTTCTCATGTTATTCTACATTTTTTGAAAAATTTTATAAGAAATTTATACGTATGCATGCATATATATATATATATATATATATATATATATATATATATATATCAGTACAACGGTTACACCCAGACGATGGGAAATCACATAGCAATGCAGGGTCAGATACACTTTCGTGCGACACAAAACACAAGAAATAAAGGACACGAACAAGAGGAGAAAACATGTTTATTAATTAATCCTAAAACAGATAGAACGCTGGAAAGTCTTTGACTGGTAATGATGATCGATGTTTCTTTATGTTCTTTTTCCTTAGTTTTTTGCTGTATTAAGAATAATAAACATGTTTTCTCCCATTGTTCGTTCCTTTCTTGTTTTTTGTGTCGTCACTACCGCGCCAGGAAAGCGTTTCCGACCACGCGTTGCTTGTGATTTCCTATCGTCTGGATGTACTCTAGCTCTCCTGAAATTTGGTAACCGCTGTACTGATACATACTGTATATACAGGTGTAACTCAGAGATGTGATTCCTCATGAAAAAGTAAGCAGAGTTGTACGGAGGATTTTTAAAACAAGTTTAAACGAGTTTAAAGTTGTAACTTGTCAAAATATATAAAACACATTTAGGAGTTAAATTGCGATTTTTTAGGGTTATGTTAAGTATTATGGAGATCTTTAACCTGTAAAAATTCAGCCGCTAAACCTTGCGCTTTCGTGAAAATAATAGGGGTGGCCACCCTCATTTTGACGTCAGGTATCGTGAACGTTTCATGCTGCCTATTTAAGCAGTACTTAGTAAGGAACAAGAAATGTCCTTTTGTTGCAAGCTTCTAGAGTTCACCTTTTACAAGAAAAATGCACAGAGCTGTTGCTGTGACAATAATGCAACGCCTGGCATATATGCAAAAAGTGCTGTCTTGTTACATGCACTACTCCCAGAAAAATGCAGCGTGTGATGCAGTTGTTTTTAAAAGTGTGTCGCAAAATTCACGCAAGTTAGTAAAAAATGAGTGTGAATCGGTAAATTTGTCAACCAATTTGGTTTTGCAACATTTATACAAAATATTTTTTTCCTTGCGGCACATGTTTTTTTTTCTTTCCAAAATTAGTGAATTTTTCTCCTCGAAAAAAAGAAAATAACATTTATGCTTCAAAACCAAAATGTTGTAAAGTCTACCGAACCTTTTTCTGACCTTAACTTGGAAGTACTACGTCATGTTTTTAAAACAACTGCATTACATGTTGAATTTTACTGAGCACGGTGCACGTACATTTCCTTGGCGGAGGTAGCACTTTTTTTGCCTACATACCAGGCGTTGTATTCTTGTCACAGCAACATTTGTGTGCGTTCCTTGTAAACGGTGCACTCTACACTCTAGGAGCTTGTACAAAAAGGAACTGTTTTCCCCCTTACGATGAACTGCTCGAATTGACAACATGAAATGTTCACAACACCGAATGTCAATGTAATTTAATGCCCTATGAGGGTGCCCCCCCCCCTATTATTTCCATGAAACGGGTAGTATTAAAGGCTGCATTTTTTTACATATTAAAGTTCTCAGTTACACTTTACAACCAACATAATCGTAATTTAACTCCTAACATTTTTTGATATTAAAAAAACTATTTTTAAACTAGATTTTCAGTGGCTCGTACTTCCTGTGATATTTATTCGTCTTGAAAGTATACCATATAATGTCTGCTTACTTTTTCATGAGGAATGACCTACCGGAGTTTGGGCTAATAATTTCCGTACGTCCTGTATGTAGATACACAATCAATAATATCATATAGATTTACATTTATGGGCCATTCACGTTAAGCTCGAACTTACACGAAGCTGTAACTAGATCTCTTCATTCGGGTGTCAACAACTTTTTCTTCCACCGCATGTAAAAGCAATTACCATGTGATTTGTTTTTCGTGTCTTAAATTATTACATCACGCTCTTCGATCAAAAATAATATGCAAGATATAAGCCATTTATAACCTGTGTATAGATTTTAAACCTCCTATTCTAGCTGTGCTTTTCATCGTAACGACATTTGCAGATAATAAAATTGTATGATTTTTTTAGATGTTCAGCATTTTATGCATACTAAACATAAATGTTTTGTCACTACTCTTTATGTAACCCTGGCGGAACTTTGGCGGCGGGCAGAAATGGTGGAATAATGCAGTCGATAATAACATACCAATTTATTATAACCAACACGAGAATAAATTATCTGCAGTAGACAAATCCACTAGTATTTCCACGATTTTGAAGTATTTTAGTAATTTTTCCTTGGTTGGCATTTTTCGGTACGTATGTGACTGAACAAAAAAAGTGTCTTAGCACATGATTCGCTGCCTATATTTCAATAATTTGGAGAGCATAGACATTTGGTCATCGCATATCTGCGAGGTTTTGAGCGCTCATTAGGGTCAACGACGGATTGAAAGAGCCGGGAAACAAGAGAACCTTGAGAAAACCCGCCGATCAACGACAGTGTTTTCATATTTTCGAAACGTCTATATCTTAAGGGCTTGTTCCTTAGTTTTGTTTTCAGACTGGTGCCAATAACTCAAATGTTCTTTAACCAAAAGCTTTGAAAACATTTGAGACAATGTGCAGTTAACGAAGCACAATACTGTGGATACGTTTAAAAAAAAAATTTAACATTCGTCAGCAAAATAAAATATTGTGCTTCATTTTGGCTTATTTTTACTACAAAAAACGCGGTACTTTGAAAAAATCCGTCCAGTACATTGCTAGCAACAAAAATTCAGCTACAAATTATGACATATTAGTGTCAAAATTGTGGAGCGAAATTTAGATATTGGATTGCAATAAAAAAAATATTTTCAAAATCACTGCAAAACTAAGGATCAAGCCCTTAACCAAGAGTCACAATCCAAAGACACACGCTTCATGACGCAGCGATGACTTCAAAATATTTTAACTGTAACTCATTTTAGTGTTGAAGTAACTTCATGAATGTTACATGAATCAATATTTTGTGTTAAGATTATCATAAATATTTAGGCTAAATAATACATACTGTGCTTTTTATTAAGCTATAATTTATGTGTCACGGAACTATAGAATGTCTTCAAAACTTCGAAGAAAAATATAGTAAGCTTTAAGAATTTTCTCAAACGAAACTTAAATACATGCCATGCTGCGGAGATACTGTATATTTTTGTTGCCATTGCGCGATCCGCACATGGTGATCAATATTTTTTTTTTATTTTTGGAAATTGGATGAGTGCAATCATTACAAACTTCCTGGCAACTATTGTGAGTATTGTAATTTCGTTGGCAAAGAACAAAAATAGATGTATTTTAATGTTTTCTCTTAAATTGGCTATTAAAAATTATTTTGATGTTTTCTTTTAAATTGGCTATTCGAAACAATGCTAATCTCATGCATTATGTTGTACGGGACTGAAAAAACAGATGTTTCGCGAGTGGAAAGGTTTTTCAAGGTGGGGGGGGGGGGGTATTATGTCCGGAAATTCATTCGTTGTTAAAGTTTGACAACTCGTCATAAGGAGATAAGTGCCCGTTCCACGTTTTGTTCAGAAACTACCGCCAACCAAATGAAAGCATCACGTCGAGCAGTAGGCCCTATGTTACAAATCGAGTTAGAATTGTCGACTTACTACTGAATTTGGTTACGAAGTCTTCATGTGTCAGCAGTACAAAAATAAACGCGCTTGTCAGTACACGAGGCTTCAATACATGATCTGTTTGCTTTTCCGAACAACCTCCTTTGAGTTGTCGAAGTAGTTTTGAATCATTTTGTAAATTATCGCTTATAACACATTGGTAATTTTTTATGTGTAAGTATTTATTTTTAATTTTAGACGGAGCTTGCATTTGTTTTTTTTTTTTTTTTTTTTTTTTTTTTTTTTTTTTTTTTTTTTTTTTTTTTTTTTTTTTTTTTTTTTTTTTTTTTTTTTTTTTCTTGACTGTTTGATATATTCGTCCATGACTTCCTGAACGTGAGATACGTACAGCTGTTGCGCAATTCACGTAAAAATCTCATCCCTTCTGGAATTGAGGTCGCCCTTTTTTATAGCGATAATGACCTTATTATACAGTTAATTACTTAGAGCGATAACTTAACGTATTCTCTAATGGCGGAAAATATTTTTGAGAGCTTTATAATTTGGATATTTAATTTATTAGACAATATTATGCATTTTACCATGTTTATGTTAGTAGTGCAGCTCATTCACTATTGTTAACGCTTCAATTTAACATAACTGTCATCAAAGTTTGATACCTTATAAGCCTATTAGGAATAAGTCAAAACATTTCATTCTAATTTTAGTCTAGTTTTGTAACATAACATTAAAATAGAATTTCAGCCCTACAGATCCATGTTATAAGCGTAGTCACCCATATCTTGGGATGAAGGGTAAATAACGAAAATTCCGTTAAATTGTTACTTTATTTAATGTTAAATTACCTTGCACATATAAGTACTGTGGCTTTAGTGGATGCACACTTCGCATATGTTTTAAGTTATATGTAATGTTTTGAGGTTATATATAATATTTTTTTAGTTACATGTAATATTTTTAAGTTGTGTGTAATATTTTTGTGTTAAATTGTTACATCAAGTTTAATCACTAGAATTACGTACGTTATTGCAGATCCTATTAATGAAAAGAAGGTAGCTCTGTTGAGAGGTAGAAATCCCCATACAGTGAAAACTATTTTTCTTTCTGATGCCTGTTGAGTAAATACCCAAAGTTCTTTTGTTGCAGAGGAGTTGAGGGTGCCATTAAAGCTCAGCTTATGTAGACATGAAACAGTTTCGTCTCTCTTGTTAGCGATGTTCTGAGATAAAAATGTTAAAGAGATCAATTCTGAGATATCTATAACACTCCATATTGTTAAAAGAATCACACCAGAGATAGTAGTGTCTTTATGCACGGTCTCTGTCACCCACGAGGCGATTGTTGATGCTTGAGAAATGA
Organism: Medauroidea extradentata; assembly: GCA_003012365.1. Taxonomy (NCBI): domain Eukaryota; kingdom Metazoa; phylum Arthropoda; class Insecta; order Phasmatodea; family Phasmatidae; genus Medauroidea; species Medauroidea extradentata. The sequence goes on along the minus strand of PNEQ01069753.1, from coordinate 114,520 downwards.
GATATAACACACTACTCAAAATCCATAGGAATACCTGAAATCCAAATGCGTCATTAAATAATATCATTGTTTCTTGGAGTTGGTAGTAAGCTTCTCGTAAATGTCTCAGTATCTCGACTGTCACAATGTCTGATACCAGTTGGGTGCTGCTTGGCGGAACGTGTTGGAAGCAATTCATTCCAGTTTGGGCGGTTACACGGGAGCACACGGGTATGGAGACAGAGTTTATTGAAGTGTTACTATTCTTTGAAACTTTTAGTGAAGGTTTTCCGTCTGCAGAGTGTTCACAAAGCTCTTGAATCTCTTGATTCAAGTGGTCAAAAATTTTCCCAAATAGCAAGAGTGTGTTCAGGTAAAGTAGTACTGAAACTGCTGTACACGAATCTGCCAAATAAAATACAATAATCCACATGTTGTTAAAAGTGTTGCCGTAGTAAAATTCCGAGCAGTAGATACAAGTGTATATAAGTCCTACACAACTCAGCTGAATCCAAAGAAAGATGTTGACGTGCCGGTAATTGATCCGAAATTCTCGTAGGAATAATTCGTCCATGTAAAATATGGTCCCGATGATTTTTCGCGGACTAGAACGCATAGACAATATAAGAACAATGACAATGGATACAAGAGAAAATGTAGAGGAACATATATTGGTAATCTTGTCTTTAGCTGAAAGTGAAGCCTCGCTTGTTAAAAAACTGTGCAGAGAAGTTAGTGTCCCGCAAGCAACAATAACGCTGTAGGCTGCACATTGAAGTATTCCACACGTAGGTGTTCTATATACATACTTATCTTCTCGTCGTGATGGTTCTGTTGGTGCTAGTCCAAATATCTTCAGCACTACAAAAAACGGTCTCGCTGCTGTACGGATATTATGAGGCCGTACAAATATCTTCATTGTAAATTTCATTCACTAACCTCTGATTCGAGAAACTACGTCCATTCACTGTTTATTAGTATTAAATCTCACAATCACGTTTACAGCGAACAGTAAAAGTGATGTAGACAATGTTTTAAATATGTCGATCTGTATTCTTTTGAATCGCAAGTAGAAGTACTCACGATCGAACGAAGGTTCGGCGCTCTTGTGTGACTTTTTGATGTGTTGTTGGAAGGATACCAGTAGCATTTTACATACCAAAGGTTATATAATTGCGTACATCCTATATTTATCTCATCTTACTTGGTATCTCGGGAATTCTTCTCTTCTGGTTACATATTGACCAGAAAGTTTTATCGTACGTCGCACTAATCAGGAAGGATCATAATAACTGTCTCCCAATAGCATAATGTCTACCTTCTCCACACAAGGGATCCGTAAGTGTGTCATCATACAAATGATCGGCCTAGAGATTATGGTGCAACTTGTCATTTGCGTGCTTGTGCGGTCGTTGAATTAATAGTTACCCTTTTGTGACTTGAGAGCTTTCTCCGAATTTACGTTACGCAGTTAGACTCAACATGGTAATATAGATAGTGCAATAAATTATATGATATGTAGTGGCTTACGTATAATACGTAATAGAATTTTCATGCCATTTTAGGTGACACGCAGTATGTTTAAAAGAAAAAACGTTTTGATTACAGCTATTCCAGACGTAAAATTACCATACCCAACACCTTTGCGTACTTAAAGTTTCAAGTCTGTAGACCATCGTAAAGTTAGTTTAAAATCGAGCTAAGAATCTTTGCCGAAAAGACAAGAAAGCGAGTTAATAAAAACATAGGAATAAATATATGATTATTGGTGATTGTAGAATCAACGACTGAAGTGTTAATGTAGCTACGTTAAAATACTTTAACATTTCTAACACATTGACAATAATTTATATTTTACCAGTTTATTTATAAACCATTTTTGCTAATCTATATATTCCCGCGAAATGTGTCGCTGTTTCATCCGCTTATTGTGTACGTATACCATACGCGTGCGAACAAACATTCATAAACTGCAGTTTGTGCTGGTGAGATAAATATTGATAGTTCGATAAATGTTGGGATAGTTTCCGCCCATTGTGTTCGTAAAATGAAAATAGGGTTTATAAAAAAGCATTGCTTGTTCAAAGCGCGAATTAGTTTTTTTTTCTAGCGTATACTGTTGCAAGGTTATTATTCTAATAAGTTGGGATTGATATATATATATATATTTTTTTTTTAGGCGAGAGAAGAGCGGGTTAATTTAGTCTTTTTTTGTTGTGTGTTTTGGAAGACGATATTGGTTTACCGTGATTGTTTTGAAGCTGTAGCGATTGACTTGTAGGTGGTATTAGATACCTTAAACCTCCAGTATTAGATGTCCAATTTCTTGTATATATACCCATGGTCGTAGCAGAATTCCTCTCGAATTCACACGGTTCCTAAAGTGATAACAATACGCAAATAAATTATATTTTAGTAGTATTTTGTATTTTCAAACACTGTGTTGTGCACCATATAACTGTACGTTATTTTGTTACTAATGTCCATCTTCTATGTAGGTTTGTAAGGTATTTTGACATATAGAAAACTCTATACCAGAACTAATAAACTAACCGCTATAATTTTGTGAGTATAGATGTATATGTGCTATGATATTATCGAAAACACCGAGGTTTCGATATCATCGATACCGGAAACATATAAATATTGAAACTTACGGTATTAAATTTTACGCTACATTGAAATTGACGATGGTGTCGATTTGAGGATAGGAGAAGGAGTGAGTGATGTTGAAAATGAGGAACAAAGGATACGCATAGCAGCGATATTAAAAACTTCCACTGCTGTAAGATGTGAAAAAGAAATAAATACCTACACCTTAGATGGTTGAAGAGGAAACAATCTTAAATTGAGGACGGATGTGGTGTTGTATTTACTCAATGCATTAGAATGGGAATATTGATTTGATTGTTTTTGTAAAACTGCTAATTTGGTACTATCAGTATTCATGTTAAAATTTGAACAAAAATATTTAGTGATTGATGGCGTTAGATTCACCATCGATTTTATTAATTTGAATTATATTAGGATAGCCAATGTTTTCGGAGAAAGATATTCGCGGAAAATTTATGCTATCGAAAAATGGTTATTGAAAAACTATCGAAATATTGATAACTATCGATACTAAAATCTCGATATCAAGGGATTGCTGTCAAATATAGACGTTAGCGATATATTGGTGTTTTTTATCGATATACCGAAATAATATTGGATGTTATTGATACTATCCATACACCAAAAATCCCGAGTATACATTTGACTTTAATATTGATATATCGAACGCCCTGCTACTTACAGTATGTCTGTTTTTTTTACAAATAATAGTAATGAATTTATTTTAATGGGAATAGGACGTACTTACTAATGCCTCTCAAAAATAACTTGACATGCGAATTAATATACGTGTGTATGTGACCAACGTTAGTCTGAAAACTGGACACATACGTGTCCATTTTGACGTCATGTTTATCTCGTTGTGTAAATATGGCAGTTGTGTGACCATCAATACGTGGCTGTGGTTGGCTATACTGGTTTCTGGGTAAGACACCAGCAAAAAACGGTGACGTAAATGCAGAGGATTATTATTATTATTATTATTATTATTATTATTATTATTATTATTATTATTATTATTATTATTATTATTAAACCTCCGAAGGATTGTAAAAATGGGAATGAACTGTTAAAATGCTTTTACTTTCAAAATATACTTACATCTTTCAGCTACTTTTCAACATAGTTACCTCGCAGATTGAGGTACTTGTCATACCAGTGCACCAGCTTTCCGATACTCGCATGCAACCAGTACTTGCCCCCCCCCCCCATAGCCATGCTAAACGTGGTATTTAATGCACCTCCCCATTAAGAGTGTGTGATAGATAATAAACGCTAAAACATTATTTGATCTATACACGATTTTTGAAAGTCAATATGGAAACTTTACGAAACCATAATACTAGATGATATTTGCCAAATTTATGAGCAAACATTTACCCAGAATGATACATTTGTAAAACGTAATCTGTTCCGCAGTTAAATGTATGAGATTTCGGCGTCAGAGATAGTTCTTCAGAAATGCGTTACTCGAAAAATTAATTTTTGCTCAGAAGGTTTGTAAGAACTGTGTAGGAACTTTTTTTTTTTTTGTAAATTGATCACAAGAAATATTCAATTTAAAATGGATGCTTTTAGCGCAGAATTATTGCTACTGCTTTTGCGAAAGTTATTTATTTATTTTTTCTGCTTATATGAAAACGTATAGGCCTATAGTAAAATTATTTTCCAGGAGTGTTGAAAATAATTTGTTATTATACAATGCATTTTATTATTTCGTTTAATTAATTAATGAACGAATTTCCTATAGGTAAATAATTAGTTAAAATCGTAGATATTTTTATGTATTTAGACATTTTACGTGCTCTCGAACAGCACAAGGCCTTGGTAAAGGTACATGAGGGGAAGGGGGTAGGAGTCAGCCAGGACCTGTTTAAGGAACCATTCAAGTATTCACCTGGAGTGATTTAGGGAAACCATGGAAAACCGAAATCAGGATGGCTGGAGCCGGGGATCGAACCCGAGTCCTCTCGAATGCGAGGCGAGTGTTTTACCGCTAATCCACCACGCTCGGCCTCGGAAAAAATTTTTTGACAAAGTGAAAATTATTTCAACAAAACTTGGAGACATTTTTGAGGTATATGCTCTCTTTCAGGGACAAATAAACAATTCTCGTATACAGTAGAAATGAGGGATCACTGTAGATATGACTGTTGAGAATATGGGTTCTACCATAGGCAAGTATCGATGCTGACGCATGCGCTGCTATACACAGGAGGTTTATAGATCGTGCAGATGCACAGCTTCATAGTTGACCAGAGCAGACTCAACATTCTCTCTCTTGTTTGTGTTGGAAGTCTTCAAGTGTTTCGATACGGGAGCGATCCGGCGATCCGTGGGAAGAGAGGAATATAGTCGTGAGTCCGTCCGGAAACTGGGGCAGCCCTTTCCGTTTCCATAAACAACACATGATAAAAGCAGTCAAGCTCTTTTTTTATGTGGGGATATATGGAGCAGCTTTTCCACTGTCGGCGAGGGTGAAGGTGGTTTCCATCCACCGTGTGCTCTTCAGACGCTTCCGTGACAGGGTTCATCACTTCTCGCGATCCTCGAAATATCTGTTGACAAGTAAACGTTTATGAACGCTATGTATTTGTGAACACCTAAGGCGGTTTTAAGAAGTCACGAGGGTAGGGTGGGCAGGCAAAATTTCAGCTTGAGGCGTGCAAACAGTAACCTGTGTAAATGAACATCAAAGTTTTTTGCGACATACGACATTGCTGGCGAATGTTACCGTATTACAGAAAAACCCACAAGAAAACAAGAGAACAAAAGAAGAAAAGCCAGTAAGCTGTAGTCAGTAGACATAAAACATACAGATAATTCCTGAAAGGAATGTAGTCATATCCCAGAAGACGACACAAGGACAAGAACGGATATAAACAACACAAAATTATTTCCTAAGTGGAATATAGTCGACTGGAGAGGAACGATACAAAAATAAAAAACAACAACAGACGGACAAAAAAAATTAAACAACAAAAATGGGGTGGTCGAAAAAGGCACTAAATGGATGAACGACGACAACACAAATAACGAGAGACACGAATGGATGACAGTCAGTCTGCTTGAGTTCCTCAGTCTGGACATGTGCCTGAAGATGGGGGGAACAGATACCAATTCCCGAAACGTCGCATCTGTTTGTCTTGAAAAGCCTGCTTAATAATGTCGCACCGAGCGAGATACCAAAGCCGGAGTGGTTTCACATTGTATGTACATCTAGCGACAGTATAAGTATTTGCCAAAGATAGTCCTCTTGCCCAGTTTTGTGACATCTTTTGTAATAATTTTTGAAGATATAATTGTCACATTATTTTTTGTAGAGTAAACCAAGAGATTTATTCTATGGTTATAATGACCGACCGTATCTAATGACTACAAAAATGTTGTATGCAGTCAGAGGAGGGTCACTCCCTTTATTGGTATATAGGCGGACAATGTAAACGTTGATTTTACTGTGTGGTATACGTACCGATATCTAAACAGTATAAAACCTCGTAGTTTTAGCAATACGGTTATCGATTTCTTGGGAAGTTCCAAATATAAACATGATTTTCGAGGGTTGGTACCGCCCTCACTAATTGAGCTAAGCTATGTATCATTACGTACTTATCAGCGTTTATCACTATGATTCACTTCGTGAAATTGTTCAGGTGAGCTGCAGATAAGCTTTTATTTAAGTAAGATTTAATGTATTTAAGTATGATTTATTTTACATCAAATTTAACCACTAGAATCACATACGTTATTGCAGATCCTATGAGTGAAAATAAGGTAGCTCTGTCGGAAGTTAGAAATCCCCATATAGTGAAAACAATTTTTCTGTCTGACACCTGTCGCGTAAATTCCCAGAGCTCCTTTGTTGCAGAAGAGTTGAGGTTACCATTAAAGCTCAGCTTATGCAAATGCGAAACAGTTTTTTCTCTCTTATCGGCAGTGTTTTGAGACAGAAACGTTAAAGACATCATTTTCGAAACATCTAGTACGCTCCATATTGTTAGGAGAATCACATCAGAGATTGTAGTGTCTTCATGCACAGTTCCTGTCACCCATAAGGCGATTGTCGAGGCTTGAGAAATGAGATATAACACACTACTCAAAATCCATAGGAAAACCTGAAATCCAAATGCGTAGTTAAATAATATCATAGTTTCTTGGAGTTGGTAGTAAGCTTCTCGCAAATGCCTCAACTTGGCTGTTACAGTATCCAATACTAGATGGTCGCTGTTTGGTGGAACATGTTGGCTGTAATTAACTCCAGTTTGAGTGGTTGCACGAGAGAGCACATGTATAGTGACAGAGTTTATTAAATTGTTACTCTTCATTGAACCGTTGTTTTCTAAAGGTTTTCCGTGCGCAGACTGTTCGCAAAGATTTCGAATCTCTTGATTCAAGTGGTCAAAAATTTTCCCAAATAGCAGGAGCATGTTCAGGTACAGTAATACTGAAAGTGCTGTACACGAATCTGCCAAATAAAATACAATAATCCACATGTTGTTGAAAGTGTTGCCGTAGTAAAATTCCGAGCAGTAGATACCAGTGTATATAAGTCCTACACAACTCAACTGAATCCAAAGAAAGATGTTGACGTGCTGGTAATTGATCCAAAATTTTCGTAGGAGTAATTCGTCCATGTAAAATATTGTCCCGATGATTTTTCGCGGACTAGAACGCATAGACAATATAAGAACAATGACAATGGATACAAGAGAAAATGTAGAGGAACATATATTGGTAATCTTGTCTTTAGCTGAAAGTGAAGCCTCGCTTGTTAAAAAACTGTGTAGAGAAGTTAGAGTCCCGCAAGCAACAATAACGCTGTAGGCTGCACATTGAAGCATTCCACACGTAGGTGTTCTATATACATACTTATCTTCATGTCGTGATGGTTCTGTTGGCGCTAGTCCAAATATCTTCAGCACTACGAAAAACGGCCTCGCTGCTGTACGGATGTTATGAGGCCGTACAAATATCTTCATTGTAAATTTAAGTCACTAACCTCTGATTCGAGAAACTACGTCCATTCACGGTTTATTAGTATTAAATCTCACAATCACGCTTACTGCCAACAATGAATTTGATATAGTCAATGTTTTAAATTATGTTGATCTGTATTATTTTGAATCGCAACTAGAAATACGATCGCACGAAGTTTCGGCGCTCTTTTGTGACTTCTTGTCGTATTGATTGGGGGGGGGGGGAAGCATTTTAAATTCCCGTTGTTATATAATTGCATATAGTTATCTAATATTGTTTGATGTCTCGGAAATGCTTTTTATGAAATGAAATATCGACCCAAAAAGGGCCTCCTGTACGTCGAACTTATCAGTAAGGATCATAATTACTATTTCCTCAAAACATTAATGTCCAACTTCTCCACGCGAGTGAGTCATCTCAAGGGTATCATCATTCAAATGATTGACCTAGAGATTATGTTGCAAGCCAGCCTACGTGTCATTTACGTTCTTGTGCGACGGTTGAGTTAATTATTACGCTGTGCAGCTAAATGATCCTTACCATGGGAATATGGGTAGTACTATAGTTCGTGTCGTACAGCAGTTAATGAAAATTTTTTTGGCGTTTGGGATATGTGCAGTGTATTTAAACACATCGCCCGTGGTCACTTCAGTACAATGGTAATATGATCCGTAAGTGTACCAATTACCTGTGCAACATTCCCCGTCTATTTCACATTGTTTTGTTGAATTGATAACAAATAAAAACAAGAATTTACCAGCATAACTGATAAGCCTACTTTCATCACCGTGGGATCAAATTAACCCTGAAATTAAATCGTTTACGTACATCTAGGTGTATGTATATATATATATATATATATATATATATATATATATATATATAGACACACACACACACACATACTAGGGTTTAAGCATACGAGGGGCTTAGATTTTTAATGGTGTAACTCAGTTAAAATAGTTTCCTCGTAGGCAAATTTTTGTAATTACGTGCAAAATTCAGTACATTCTTGCGATACGCAAATGGAATTCAGAAATTCAATTAAGAGTGAAATATTTGTTACAGAATTTTCTTTTGGAAAATGTTAATAATATTAGTAAAACGACACTACTAAATAATTGTGACTTACACCACTATGAATCTCAGCCCCTTATATGATAAAAGAAATATTCAAAATATAAGTCGGCTTACCAAGTGATATACGCGTACCCAGTTTGAAAAAAATTATGGAACAGATTTTCTAAGATGACTGTCTATCATAAAGATGAAAAGGGCCGCCGTTTTCTTAATATTGCCAAGGAATGAACGAAATACACAAAAGTCCAGTAAACTAGTGACAAGATTAATGAACTTCGGAAAAATATTTCATAAAATATGTCATACTATGCTAAAATATAAAAGTGGCCGGCATTATAAAAATATGAACATTTGATTAACGAAATACACAAAAGTCAAGCCATTAGGCCCTACGGTATGCTAAGTATTATATGTGTATTAATATTTTTTAAAAACAAAAAAAAAAACCTCTGCCAGATATTTAAAATTATTCGACATATGTAAAAATTACGAGCTGTTTGAAAATATTAATATAAATGAACGAAATACGCAATCAATAGCCCAGTGAAATTTCCGAACTATATATATGAAACAGAATTATTAAAAATCGGACACCTTTTTTTTTTTTTTTTCAGTTACGTCAAACTAAAAAAAAAAGGGCCTTATTTGTGACAAATTAACACAGGATGAATGAAATATACAAAAGTCGAGTCAGCTTACTAATTTGTATACGTGTAGTAAATTTGATGAAAAAAATATATGTGTATGTATTTCCTGAAATATGATATACTGTGCTGAAAATATAAAAATGGCTGCCATTATTTTGAAAATATAAAAACACGGGAAGAAAGAAATTCACAAAAGTTCAGTCAGCTTTGTATGTATTATATGTATATCAAATTTGATGAAATTCTAAAATTTGGTTCCTCATATATGTAGCTTCATTGAAAATTGTTAAGATGGTCGTAAGCGAAACACATAACAGTCAATTCATGATCTAAGTACTATATGTGTTCAAGGTTTGATGAAATTCGGTCCACTGGTTCAAAAGTATTTAGGGTGGACGGACACACAGTCACTGTCAGGAAAGTGATCTCGTAAGCTTACTCTTTTCTTCGGATAGTGGGCTAAACGTCGACTACAAATTGTGTTCGTTTATTTTAAAATGTGTATTTGTAAACATAAACATGTTACTGCTTGGGAGTATTGCGTTTTACTGACATGTTGATCATCTATAGTGACTCTTAAGAAAGTGTGGTGTACTAAATATTAACTGGAAAGAAAAAAAAAAGTTGTTCCATTGTGTGTATATTTTTTCATTACAAAAATTACTTTTTGATTATAAAAATGACTTTTTCATCATAAAATTTTTTTCCGTTGGCGCATGTTAAATACATGTGTACAGAATGAAGGAAAAAGTATAGGACTAGGCAGTCAAGAGCGCCATCTTACTCACTAGTAGCATATAAAACATTGGAATTTCAAAACTGCGTAGAAAGTTTATTTTTCCACATACGTATATATAATGAAAATATGCTCCTTATATTGCTATCATCGCGACTTTATATTGACTGGTTATTTGATGAAATATATTTGTAACTGTTTATTAGTTTTTTTTTTCTGATCAATATACAGTAATATTAAGGATGAGCACACCAAATATTTTAATTGTTTTAGTAACGTTTATATTTATGCAAGTTATGGTTTGTTTTGTAGACATACATTGCGAATAATTTTTTACAGTACTAATGAAAATTTTTTAGCTGTCACAGTTTTTGTGTAATGGCACTTATAGAGGGACAACAGTCAAAGCGATGTGCGCAGAACCCAATGTCAGACGACCGTCCCTTGGGCGGAGCTTGTGAAAGAGGAGGGGGTCAGTTGAGCTGTCAGGCTCTTTGTCCTTGCCTCAAAAAGAAAGGAAAAGGAGGGGATGGAATGTGGGGTTGGGAACCTGGGCGATGGTCGTACCGAGGGGAGGGGGAAGGGACAACATGTGGCGTTGCTTGAGCTATACCAACACAACTAACTGAAAACATTGATCTGCGGTACTATGCAGGGACTGCTACTACTACACGGTCGACATTTTCGAACCAGTGAATATACATCCGCCCTCGGCCGTTGTCGGAGCTGAAATGAATACCCCTACCCCTTCATACAGCGGCAGTGGACTCGCCCGACACTTCTTGCAGTTCTACGGGC
>PNEQ01069753.1:80082-103590 GCA_003012365.1 Medauroidea extradentata | reverse complement strand
AGGTTGTCAGTGCTGGTGAGAGGTAATGTGATATGAGAAGAGGCCCCGAGAAAACCCGCTGGGCCAACGGCATCGTCCGGCATGATTTCCACATGAGAAATCCTGGATATACCCGTAGGGAAGCGAGCGCCTTTATTTGCTCTACTGGTTTAGGCCCCGAGACTATGGTGGGACGTGAATCGCTTGCTGCATCGTCCTTAGTGCTCCTAACCTCCAAGTCTCGAACGCGCAAATTATAACCATTGCATTGCAGTGTGTTAGATTTTTAAAAAACAAAAATATGAAATTTGCACTTTGAAAAGAAAACACATTGTAGGCGATTATTGATGGTTTGTTGTTTTGAAAGTACCATAATTATAAACGTCCCGTTGTAGTAATTGTTCAAAGATACGATAGTTTAATTTTGGTCTTCTGTTATTAGTTCTATTTTAGCAGACGACTGTATAACTGACGGTTTTGATAATTAGTTGCCAGAAAAAAAAATTTAGTGCCGCTAAAAGAAAATTCTTTTAAATTTTAAAAGAAAGAGCTTGTAATACACCAACCAGTTCATATATTATATTATTATAGGGAAATATTAGTCGTTCTATGAGTTTTTCGTAACTTGTTTTGATGCAGTTGGAATTAGCAATTAACCATTTTTATTAATAGTACTATTTTCTCGAGGTTCGTTGATAATGCCTTATATCAAGGTATTAAAGGAACGTTTTTTTTGTTCAGATTACCGTATCTCAGAATGTAATAACTGAATACAAACGAAACTACGATAGTCGGTTTCACTGTATTTCACTGTATAGTCATGCCCAATAAAAATACAGGAAGACCACGTAGTCGCTGATGGGAAGCTTGCACGACTACTGTGTAGTGCATAGCGGCGATGTGGTGTTCGCTGCATGAATCAGAGTTAACCTTTATTGCCACCTCGCTCCTGGTACTCAGACGTGGGTGATATCTCCAGGTAGGTGGTCGCCTTAAAAGTCCAGTTGCCTCTCCGACTTTTCCAAGTTTTCAACCACTACGGGTTTTTATTTTCAAAATTGTAGTTATTTTCACATTTAGGGCGAGCGTTTTGTCATACAGGAACCATTGAACCAGTGTAAACAAATTTTCGTATTTCCACAGTTCACCGCGTCAGTGCTGAATTAAGAGATGGTTCCGTATTCGTAGTCCGCCATTTTTGCAGATTGTACATATACTGGAAAAGAATGAAGGTTTTTCACACTTCGGAAACTACTGAACGTATTCCCGCCGAATTCGGCAAGTAAGTGATATGTAGCAGGTCATAGCTGTACACATGTGATATAAATTGCTTAATACACATAATTGTGTTGATATACCAATGTTAAAATTAATTTACTTCATATATCTACTATACTGTCTTATCTATTCTATTGCTTCACTATGTTAGTACACAGAGCTTTTATGCCATATCTCGAGAACCAGTAAACTGATTCGTACAAAATTTTGTCTCCCAAGTAGTGTTGCGTTATACAGTTCATGCTAAAAAGTGTAGTCCACTTTAAAGAAGGACGGTAAATTCTGTGGCGCTACATTCTTGTTTATATACCACATTTGAACCATGGATATCTGTTTGTGTAGTTTTAAAGAAAAAAATATATGTTGTACACCTTCTGGCTTAAATGTGTAGGAGGTGGACAGTCAGATATTAAGAGAGTTCTCAAGGGAAGACGGACAGCCCAGTTGGGTGCCTTGCGCATAGAGGCAATACAAGTGGTAAACGAGCAAGAATCGACCAAGAGCCCGCGGTTTATCGCGTCGTTGTAGTTAAATATCACGCAAATTAGATCTGTAACGGTATGTTATTATTGTATGTGTCAAAAGCCATGGAATTGAACTACAGACGCCTGGATGTATTTTTATCTTTTACCTCCAGGAGATTGAGCGCCAATGTAAAAAAAAATGCCGTTTTTAACAATTTCCACTATTTTTTTCTTTCTGTTGACGTACAGTAATACTGAAATAAAAAAGTTGTGTCTACTGATAATACTTTTTTCACGTTTCCTGGAAAGGAACACTGTTCCCAGAACAGTTATGTACGGATATATGGGTATACGCTCATACACTCAATTCACTAATTTTACAGAAAGCATCTATCTAGGGACTCTTCTTAAGAAACAACCAAAATTAATATAGTTCGTTTAAATATATCTCAGTTAGTTCTTTTAATCACAGGAGTGTAAGTAACAAACACAGTGTTTAGATTTTACTGTGTTCAAAAGTTTACACCTAAAATTACAGTAAAATATATGTTTTTTATTATTATTGTCGTCGTCAATATGTATTCCATAGTTGCTGACTTTACCGTGAACAACCGAGTGAGGTGGCGCAGCAGTAACACGTTTGACTCTCATTCGGTAATAACCGGTTCGATTCCCTGCTCCGTCCATCCTGATTGTGGTTTCCCATTGTTTCCCGAAATGGCTCCAGGCGAAGACTGTGATGCGTTTCTTAAAATAGGTCATGGCCGACACTCCTATCCTAGTACAACTTGTCCTTGTGTAAAATTTTGTGTGCCCATCAAAAGTACTGTCTGTAATGTTGGCATTCTACGTGTACAGGTAGAACTTCGTCAGTTTCGTTTTCGTTTTTCTGTGTGTAAACGTAAAGTAGGGAACACGTCATCCACAGACAGACACGGTAAGTGCCTGGTGCACCTGGCTTGCAGCGCCCGGGATGTACAGCGCGTGACAGCTACACCGGGTCCTAATGGGAAGAGAGATGTGCGGTTTCGCGTGCATTTGGAGTCTGCTGTCGCCGTGGTGCCTGGTATTTATATCATTATCCTTTCCTCCTTCCATCACCATCCCCTTCTCTTTCTTTACCACACATTCCAGGCGCGTCTTCCTGTCTGCTGTATGTGGATGTCGGCTGTCATGTCTGCGGCTCGTATCCGCCTGCCAAGCTGTTCAGCAGTTCTTGACTCTGCGATCACTAAGGACCGGGACCGGAACGTGCTGGTACAGAAGTGAAAACATTGAACTCTTATTCGGAGATTTCCAGTCCGACCGCCTTGAATTCTGTGTTCAGCGGTTTTCCGAAATCACTTCAGACTGTTGTGAAATGAGTCGTTTTACACATGATTAACTGTGATTGGGCGGCTGTAGTCAGAGGTAGGCACTTTATACGGATCTAGTTAAGTGGTTAAGTTAAGGGTGAGGGTTACGGTTAAATGAAATATGTTTACGCTGGCTTTACTTTACTACATTATTTAGATAGAAGGGGAGCGGCTGTTTATTTAGTTACGTTTATACTCTACTCTATGATGGGTGACCCTTCGGACATCTTAGACCTCACCGTTAGCTTGATGCCGGAGGCTGATGGTGAATGAGCTGTGCTATCGTCGGACTGCGGCACGTCGTGGGTCTCGACCCAGAACCATCCTGGCAAGGTGGTGACGGCTGGAAGGCTTGAAGGAGACAGACCTCCCATTCCCCCAATACTTGGCATTATATTGCCACACTTCAGTGCTGGTGGGGAGAATCGCTGAGGCCCTTGGCTTGTACAGCCTTTGACCTGATTGCACTGCCGTCGTCGCTAGCCCATCCTCCAGGCGAGGCTCTTGATAATCATAACAAGATGAATGCTTTGTTTGGTTCTGCAATACAGGTAAATGCCACTTCGCTCCATGTAAATGTTTATCCAAGCTATTGGGTTTCATCCCGGATGACATCGCTGTCGACGAGAAATTACGGGTTCCGTATTCCTGGCAGACATACAACGTGCAGAGATGGTCATATAGCTGCCATTTAACAACTGCGCAACATTTCTGTATTTCATCTACGTTGGAATAACGTTAATTTTTTTTTGTTGGAGTGATAGTATCAATATAAGTTTGTTTGTAACACTCACTTCACGAAGGTGAAAACAGCCAATCCTGGCGTGGTTTTTAAGCCCTAAATTTCGCTGCAGGATGTTTAACATAGACTACTATATGTAGGCGCACATCACTTTATCAGTATTATTACGTCATAAAGTAATAGTCACTGCTGAAAGTCTCATAGAGTCGAACCGACAACAGAAAAACACCACTATTGTGCATACTTCTACATGCAAGGCATGATATGTATTCTGAGTAAAGCACGCAATAATCGTTATCTTGTATGCGTATTACACGCCTAAGTCAGGAGCACTGGGGGAGGTTAATAATAAATTATTGTAACATCATTAATATCGAATGGGGAAAACCACAGTGCACAGTGCAGCTGGTAGGGATGGAGCTCGAATGAGGGTCATGAATTCCAGTGCGTGATAGGTGCAATCGGGAATTGGCCATCGTCACTTTTGCAGATAGACATTTCTCAGTTGTGCCACTTTGGAAGATTCTTCAGCGCTGTAGGCAAAGTTCGGGGAAATGAAAGGTGCGGGAGGACAAGGGATGTAATGCATATTTTTTGAAAGCACAATTTTAGGTAGATGTCACTGCTAGGTCCGCTGTATCTGTGATATACAATGCGTACAGATATCGTGAAGTAACGATTCTGGAGACTGCACCAGGGTTGGTTCAAAATTGCCGATTACCGTCAGCCGGACATATAAGACGCAAATGTCAATTTTTCTGGTTGTAGGGCAAGTTCGTATTTCGGCGTGTTAGCAAAATTTGGAGGGTAACTACCACTGATATATCAGCACTTTTATTTTATGTACACGCTGTTCATGTTGAAATTAGCGTTTGTTGATGCCCTGGTAATTTACTTGTTTATGACAGTGTGGGATGCCGCTGTTGGCGTTATGGCTAAAGCACTCTACAATCTGTCAATGTGTGTATTTTAATATAAACACTCCCATGTGTCTAGTAAACGCAGTGCATACATTTCGCCTAGCTCAAAAACTAACGCGTGAGGACGCAGTATAACATAATTACATGTCTGTAATTCATGGTCTTAAAAAATTGTTTATGTAACTGTATAGTGCGTGTAGTACATACTTTGTTCGAATTAAATTGAAGAGATTTTGGTCAGCACTTATCTAGGTCTTTAACTCTGGTGAGGAAAAACATGATGAGAGAATGGAGCGGCGCTGGAATGAAAGAGCGGGGGAAACTGTAGATACTCGAGAAAATCCGCCGACCAGCAGCATCTTCCGGCACGAATTCCCCATACGAAAATCCGGGGACCGACCCCGCCGGGAAACTTTGTTCGAGAATCTATTGGAAGCCGCATTGAGTGTAATTTTGTAATTTTAATATCAAGAAAGAACCCTGACTTATCGCTTAGTTCTAAGCCGGTGTTTTTAATTAAACTGTGGGGCAGTTTAAGAATTCACGGAAGATGTCTTCTGATGTTGAGTTTCCATAGCGGCGCAGGGAATTGAAAGTGCTGAAAGGCAACCAGCTGAGAAAGAGCAGAGTTGTTAGTAGTGGAAATGAGCATGACAGCATTGATTGAAAATATCGGATTGTTGTGAAGAACAAAGTGAGAGTAAAGTTTGCAGAGAAGTGACTGAAGTCGTCGAGAGATGGCGAGTTGTCGGGAGACTTTTTCAAGCTAAGGGACGAATGGTCTTTAGAAAAGTATGTAGGAAGCAAGGATAAGAACAGACTTTTCGAAAGACACCCAGAAAAGTTTTGCACTGTTCTAATTAGAAAACGTTTATTTATATTTAAGTGGATAATAAGTACTGACATTTTATGCGTTCGTGATAAATGTTATGTCAAAGTATTTTCGCGAGAAACAGCAAATAAATAAGCGAATAAATCAAACTCAGTGAACAATGCTGAGAACATAAGTTATTGATGGTCAGGTGTCCAAAGAAAAACGATTGTGAAAAAAAAAAAAAAAAAAAAAAGGAAGATTTTTTTTTAAATTGAATAGTTTAACCAACTGTTTCGAGCAAGGAGGCACAAGTACCACATAAATTCCGTGAAGTTAGGAAACTATGTAGCCGAACGAGCCATGCATTGCTTAAATTTTATTTTTTGAAATATGATATAAACGAAGGCTTTTAACTGTGTGGTACGTAACAAATAAAAACACACATTTTATTTCATTCGGATTCATATTTGCGAAGGGACCTGGGGGCCGCGGTGGCCAAATGGTCAGACCATTCGCCTCCCACCAAGGCGACCCGGGTTCGATTCCCGGTGGGGTCGGTCCCCGTATTTTCGCATGTGCGAATCGTGCCGGTTGGTGGGTTTTCTCGGGATCTCCAGTTTCTCCTGCCTTTTCGTTCCGGTGCTGCTCCATACTCAAATCATGTTACCCCTCACCAGCGCTGACCAAAATATAATCCATCATCTCCACACCATATTTGTGTTCGCACGTCACTGCGGCCTCTTTATCGTATTGACAAGTTATTAACATTTTCTACGTACCTATATTTGTCGAGCGAGGCAGTTTCAGACATGCCTGAACAGGCCCTCGTAAATCGAATAGCACAAACGAATTTTTACGGAAGAATACCGAAGTCGACGGCATGCAGAGTGACCATTGATGCATGGCTGAGTAAATGCTTTGAAGTCACGGGTCCCTATTTTTGCTATATTAGTGAGTGTTATTTTTAAATCCTTAAAGGGAGCAGACATCGCAAAACCGTTACATAGAAATGTTGGAAATTGTTTGTACTGTGTAGCCTACTTTTTTTTAAAACGAAAGTTTTTTTATTATTTTGGCTAATTATTGACTGTAAGGAAATTAAATTAAGTCGGTAATTAGTCAAAATTATGGAAACGTGCCTATATTTGGAAAAAATTAGGCTACATAGAACAAATATGTTTACAACAATTCTATGTAATGGTTTTACGATATGTGCTCCCTTTCAGAATTTAACAAATGAAACTCGCGAAAACAGCATAAATACGAATCCGTGGTCTTAAATTAAATATTAACGCACCTGTATTATGCAATTGATGAATAATTAATTTATTACTATGTCCACGCTTTTGTCGCGAAAATAGTTTTGCCCCACTTTGTTTCAGTGCCTCACGTACACATGGGCAGCTATGCTTCATGGTTATTGGCAGCGTGTCTTTGTTCAGACACTTCTCTCATTTGACTGAACTTATCAGAATAAGATTATTGTGACTCCGTACGTCGAATTTACCAAGGCAAGTGAGAGTTAAAATGATCTAATCACAGACGATGTAGCAGAGCTGCAGATGTGCACATAACGCATTGAAACCAAATGTTTCAAAAATCTTTTCGTCATAAAATCGTGGCTCTATTTATTACTAATGTTCAAGTTCCTGTTTGGGATTATAAATTCACCTGCCTGTAGATATTATTTTGCGCGGCCGGGAACTGGGAACACATACACTAAGGTTGATTCTTACTTAACTCGCCAAGTGCCTCGTCGCCCTAATCTTCAGGGCGCTCAACTAGCGTGCTGTCTTTCCGTCGTCGACTCGCCTGAACGTGGCTTTGCGCTAACCGTATATTTTAATGGTCGGATCATAATAATTAAAAAGAAACCTCTGACGTTTCTCAATTGTATAGACTATAACTATGAAATCATCAATTTAAGCCATCTCCCATCTCAGAAACTAAGAATACACAATTTTGTAATAACATTGTACACTTGGCTGGTGTACTCCCTTTCATACATTCTATTATTTTTTGTTTATACTTATGTTAGATGTTGTAAATTATAGTGCATAAATAATATCAGTTTTAATTTGACATTGTATATAAGAATGTATGGTAGTACATAATTTCAACTGATGTTAGTTCTGAACTTTAAATCGGCTGCAATGTTATATGTTTAGCTAAGTTATGTGTTATACTCTGCCGTATTTTCTGTTTTGCTGCTGTTACATGCTGTTTTTGACGTATTGTGTGTCCTGTGAGGCCTAATGGCATTTAAATGGGAAATATATATACACAATAAACGAACACTAAAAATGTAAACTTGTTTCAGAGATCGTAACGGTTTTTAAACGCTATTAAAAAATAGCGGCATGTAGGCACGTGGAGTGCTTTGTAAACAAGCCTGTTTTCTGACACAGTTCGCGGTGAAACCTGGGAAATTGTTTGTACGACTTGTTCGTTTCGAAAATATTTTACTTGTTAAATAACAACCAGTAATACGAGCGTGCAGATAAATGGGTAGTGGCGAAGGAGACAAATACAGTATTTTATCTGTTAATTGCGTAGGTTTTACCCCATGGGTTTCCGTTACTTACGTCCCTAAAGTGAGTGAAAGATTTTTGTCGGCCCCGGGACGGGGGAAATGAGAGGTCCCCAAGAAAACCTGCCGACCAACGACATCGTCCGGCACGATTCTCACATGTAAAAATCCGGGGACTGACCCCTCTGAGAATCTAACCCGGATTGCCTTGTTGGTGGGAGGCAAATGGTCTGACCATTCAGCCACTGCGGCCCTCTTTATGTCCCTGGATTATGTAAGGTCGGGTCTGGGGCGGATCCAGAAAATTGTTGGGTGGGGGGAGGGTGTCCACGGGATCATGATTCCATTCCTCCCAAACCAAAATCAAAAGTTAAAATGTCAATTAGCCTATATGCTGAAACGAAAGCTTTAAGTTGAAATCGGGTTATTGCAACAACAGCAGTGCCTGTGATTTTGACATAATAGCGTTGCAGCCTTCCCGTATTTTGAATCGGAACATCATATCTATGCCTGCACAATTAGACCGTGACCCCCCCCCCTCTCTTCAAACAAAATTTTAGATCCACACCTGAAGGTAAGGTTAGTTTGGTTTACGTCTCGTCGACAGCGAGGTCTAGAGACGGTGACGCATAGCTTGGTTCAATGACAGAAGCTGGGAGAGGAATCGCCCATGACCTTTGTTACGGAACCGTTCCAGCATTTGTCTGGTGCTATTTCGGGAATCGAAATCAGGATGACCTGAGTCAGAAATCGAACCCGTGTCCTCCCGTATGTGATTCCAACGTGTTACCTTACCGCAATCTTAGTCGGTATCACGAAAGGTTTAGTTTGTATTTTTACTCTAGCTCTGTACAAACAAAATTATCCTCAGGTGAACATGTTTTTTAAAGGCAGTTTGGGTTTTAATTGGGCTTACATAAACTAGATAGTAAACTTTGTGTATAATGTCCCATAAAAAGGTTCTAATAGTTACAAAGGGTGTAGTATTAATCAAAAGAAGACATATCGGTCCTATACACACAGATCGTTCAAATCGTTATGCAGCCCTCAACATTATGTAGATACACTAAGGGAACACATGTTCCATGCCTGCAACGCAATCCGACAGCAACCAGGGGTGTTCCAAACAAAGAGTGAGCCCATGCGACAACGTAGAGTGAAGGGCTGCATTGCAGGATTAGTCACATCGAGCACCTGTTGTACGAGTAGCTCAGAGACGTGTTGGTCATAGACAGTAGGTGTAGTACACCATAACTCGGTAGATAGCTATTACGTGTACGACCTATGTGTATAGGACCGATATGTTTTCTTTTGGTGCATACTACACCCTCTGTAACTATTGGAACCTTTTACGGGACAATAATATCAACGTTCTCCTTTCGTTCGCCCTAGACAGAATAGTTAACGTTCAACGTACATTCAGATTGAAACGTTCGTGTAAATGCATTGCATAAATCTTCGCTGAGGAACCTGTTTCGTGTCGGGCGTTTTGTCGGGAATGTTCCTGAATTCTCTAGAGGCGAAGCCACCACATTTCGCAGCTCAAGGGGAAATGAGGAAGGGGTCCTACGACTGTTTTGGGGATAGTGGGAGGTAGACTAAGATCGACGTGGACGGAGAGTAAACGTCGCTCCGCTCAGCTCTAAATGTAGCTCGTGGACGGCAGCGCCCCTCGAGTTCGCGAAGTGGTTGTTGTTGATTCATTCTTAATCCCCCGATCCCCCAGGCGCTCTCAGCTACAGTTCTTTTTACTTTCCACGCTTCCCTGATAGCAGGATGGTCGGCGCCGGGGATCGATCCCGGGTACTTCCTGATGCCTAGCTAGTGTGTTCCGTTCCACCTCTTCAAATTTAGTTATTAAGATATGCAAATAAAACTATCGTGGGGTATTAAAAAAGTGTTGTATTTACTGAAGGATAAAGGAGGAGGGAGGTGCCCCCCACCCGTCCCCCGGTGACATGTCACGCCCCGCCGCGCACTTGGGAAACAGGGTCTGCTCGGAGCGCAGGGGCCCGGAAACGCAGCTCCGGAGCTATTTATAGCCGATCACACGAGGGCGGCCGGTCATCCTGCACCAGCAAGCAAGCTGTACTGAGCCCCGTGTACTCCACACCTAACTTAAGGCAGTATACCGTGGTGGAAGCTTCTTGGCAACGTTCTATGGATGCCTGCTTGTATGCTTCTGTAGAAATGCTGGCCGATTTCATACAAGCTTTGCAATTCCGCGTTTGAAATATTCCGTGGAATTTAAGGTGAATATTTCCATCAATTAAAATGCACTTTTAAAGCTTATATTTGTTATTTATGTTAGGGGCGTCCAAGTGAGGGAAATTCCTAATTTTATATCTGTATGTAATAGTGTTAGTTTTGTAGGTGTTACCCTTTTATGGGGAAAAAATTACCTCAGCCAGTTTTTTCCCCATGAGCTGCAAAAACCAACGAACATAATGAAATAAAAAAATAACGCTGAACCTACATGCCACTGCTTGACATGTTTTAAAGTTAATTGCAAATTATTTTTGTATTTAAAAAAATCGACAGATGAGGCAAAAATTCAGAAATTAGAACTTAAAAACAATGGAAAAATTATTATAAAATCAGTAAAATTATTATTCGAATATTACGATATATGTAACAAAAATGTCTTTGTAGCCTATATTTTATAAGCTAAAATTTTTTATTATATTTTGTCAATTATTATTTTTACGATAATTTGATCCGGACTTTTTAAAAACTACACAATTAAAGAAGTCTATGTTCTCACGAATACTTGCGTTGCGAACATTTACTTAGAAGCGACAGGAAATAATAGGTTTCTGTGCTGCTTCTGCTCATCCTTTCTGAGCAGACTTCCTACTCCCATCCTCTGTGACAAGTTAGTTTAGTAGTGCCTAATACAGCTGAGCGCTGAATTAAGGGCGGATGTGTTAATTTAGAAAAGTACAATAAAGATAATACGTGACGCTGCAACTGCTCGCGCCTTAGCAGAACGGTCTGGAGCATTGTTTTTAGGCTCTCGTTATTCCCTGAGCCGCCGTGTAGTCATGTATGCAGTAGAGTGCGCGCCACAGCTGGCAGCGACGAATCCTGTTCCCCGACACTGAAAGCAAATAAACTCTAAACCAATACCAGACAGCTTGTGTCATTCTGCGAGAACATAGACTGTTTCTCCACGTTAAACCAACTGCTAAACAAACCCTTTATTTTAATAAGCTTGCAGTGTTGCAAGATCGTTCCATAATTACAGTTTTGTGCCCTATTTTCATTATTTGTACGACGATACCTACCTGCTGATAATGACTACTTGTACCATAATTTCACTTTCAGTACGTAAAATCGAAAACGATCGTCAGTTCGTTGGAGAGGGAAAGGATCCCCTCCCCCTTACCTTTTTATACGCCCAGCAAAGTTGACAGACTGATAGCATAATATTATGTTACTTCTCACATCTGCCGTCGCGTAGATATAGTATATATGTTATTTACATTGCCTATGTCTGCAATATTACTACGGGAGAAAATTGAAAAACATACAAAAATTCTGGTTATTCAGTTTGGTTTCATGTGTATTTATTTCGAATAGTTACTATTTTTACAATTAAATTGCATACATAGTATTTGAATAGTTGCGTTTTTTTAAAATAAAAATTTAAAAAAGCTAACAATGTTCCATAGTTTCTCTCGCAACACGATAATTTTAAGTTCTTAAAACGATATTTTATAGTAACCCCCAGGTGCGCGGTTTTCTGTTAAGTTGAAATTGTAGAACTCATAGGTTTTACCCTAAACGTGGTTTTTCTTCTGTCACCAGCTCTCGACCGACTGGCTAGACCAACATGCTAGACACGGCGACAGCAGGAATGGAACCCTTGCAGCATCTGTCAGCGATATCACGTGACGTAGAGCTAAATTAATAAGCTTCTCCCCATCCCTTACAAACCAGCCTGGTTAAACCTTCACTGCTAGCGCCGGTTCTGACAGCATTTTAATCAAATATTGATTCTGTGGAACTTTTGTTGCCAACACGGAGCAAACGTGGAGGCGCGTTTCGGCTTCGTCACCTGCCCGTGGATGTCTGTCACCAGATATCATCCAGGGCAACCTTTATCTGGGATTGGACACCCTTCCCCCCTTCCATGTGGCATTCACTTCGCGCTGTCGTTTAAATACAGGCGCTTACGGAAACTACTTCGGATCCACTCGGTAGCGAATAAATCGGTCGGGAACGTCATGCGATAAAGATCTACCGGCTCTCAAGATCTCAAAATGTTCAACTCGATCCCGGCGCCGGATCCCATAGACCTACCCTGCTCCCGAGCAGGGTAGATAGTAGCCACAGACAAAACAAAGGAAGCACGCGTAAAAAGTAAACAAACAGACTCCCGCATGTTTGAATGCATGTTCACGGAACTTATGATGTTGGATCGTAGTATTTTTGTTAAACAAGAAGTCTGGAGCAGTTTATCAAGTAACATTGTCGCCAGAGTACGCAATTCAGGCACGGAATAAATTATTATTGCTAGTACGCAAATTGTATGCTTCATACGTATATTACACTAGCACAAAATGATATTCTTCACTGTTTTAACCTGGTCTAATAACATATGTGTGACTGAAATTACCGCTTCGACAGAGTTTGCTATATTTTTTTAAAAAGGCCGCCAAGTAACTACTCTTCAGATTTACGACTACTCGTTAAGCAACCAACGACTGAGTAGATCCAGTCACGTGACAGCACTACCTATACCCAGTACGTGATCGTAAGCAACTTATGAGTTACTACTGTAATAGTAATATGCGATGTATCGTTGAGTATCAAAGTAGGTACCGTAAGTTTCAATCCAGGTTTTATCCAGTTGCTTTTGCTGAGTTGAATATATTTAAATCTGACCAACATCTTCTTTTTACATCGCTATTTTCCTGTTTTTGCACGTGTAATGGAACAACACTTGTTGATAAATAACCCAAACCTAACCTCATCCATCGACCTCTATATTTACACTACACACAAAAAATTTCAACATTTATTTGTACGCGTACCATGTCCTAGTGCCGCCACTAACGTGTGAACCTTTCTCTACGCTATATTTTGACTGAATTAACAGCAGGTTTCTTTCATAGGAAGTTCGATGACGTAAGCGATACATCGGTGCGCATTTGTGGCTGCAACGGAATTTTCTGTGTGCGTATATTTTATATTGTACGTGAAACGGAACTTGGATTCAATATGAGATGTACACATTACTTATTAATATGTAACAAGTGTCGGTACCCACACCAGAAAAAAAACTACTAATATTTTGATATTTATTGGCAGCTGCAAGTCAACCATGTTGTCGCGGAATGAGCAATACAGCAACTTGAAATCGTTTGTAGCTCAGTTTCGCCCGGTTTAAGATGTTCCCAATTTTCATTTCATCACTGCATGCAGTGGAAAAATAAGTATTGGCTCACGCGTTACGACACACAATTTTACTAGAAGTGACCGTAACCTTGGCTTGTTGGTATCCAGCGCTTGGTTTACGAATATAACGATTCCTACTAAAGTTTACTTATTACAGACGGAGACGGCACTTCCCGCGTTAAAAGCTTTTCTTAAAATCCGTTCTTAGCAGAGGGGCAAGGAGGGAAGACAAATACCGTACGCCAGTAGCGTCAACATTTCCACCATAAATAAATTACTAAGTCAATGTAATAAAGAATTCTTTGTTTTGTGCGCTGGATATTGCTTGCAAGAAGTAAACTTCTTAGCCGAAATGAATAGGGTTCAATTCGCAGAATAGCCAGACCATTCGCCTCCCACCAAGGCGGTCCGGGTTCGATTCCTGGACGGCTCTGACCCCGAATTTTCGCACGTGCGAATCAAGGCTGACGATGCCGTTAGTCGTCGGGTTTTCTCGAGGACCTCCCGATTCCCACGCCCCTTCGTTCCGGCGCTGCTCCATAAATCGTGCCACACCTCACAAGTGCTCCAAAGGTCTTGATGTTAGTGCTGACCAAAATCACTCACTCACTTATTTGGTAAAGTTTGATATACTTATTTTGGCAAACATTGGGTACGGTTTTGTTAATAAATTGTATAGTACGTATGTTGTGTCCCCTCGCTGCATCTTACTCTGCTTCTCGTACACTACTTCCAGTTATGTTCTCAGGGTACTGAGAATGTCATTATGAACTGTTCAGCGTATATTGTGCTCATCAAATTATGTTACGTCTCACTGGTTGCATTTTCGTCTTGTAACAAGCCATTCACAAGGATAATTGTGTGGAGTACTCATATGAAATGGTGACACATCTCTATGCTCTGTCCTGTGCAGGACAGCAAGGTTTTGCCGAACCATGTTTCGTTTTCCGATAAATATGTTGTTTTTCGTTGGATGTATGTGGTGTATGTGAAGAGCCTCGAGAAAATCCGTCTACCAACAGAACCAAATTTATTGCCAAATTTACCAAGTCGCGCCTACCTTTTGTGAGTCTGCTTGGTTGTATTTTGACTGTGTTCTGACATCACAGAGCTTCCTACATTAGCATTAAACACAAAAATCCTACGACGAGCCAATGCCGGGAACTCAAAAACAAGAACAGAATTTGGTCTACGTTGCACAAATTTATTTAATTTGTTACGTCGACTAAATAGTTAAATACCGCAGATCATATTATGTCTACAGCAATTGTTAATCTGTTTGGAATAAATAATAGTAAATAATGCTGTTAAATGTTATATAAAAACCGTAAGACCGTAAGGTTATTTCACCTTTCTCTATCTTGAAAAATACCAACTTGATTGGTAAAACTGAGGCATAGAAGCATTATTTTGAGTTCACATCTTATTTCCCTCAAACAAAAGACCTGTGTATAAAGGCGGTATTATTCAGCTTCGCCCATAGCGATGTTATCCATACTACTTTCCTATTTTATTGCCTCCGGTGGGTTAAACAGCGAATGTCGAGGACTTGTATCACTGATATGACAGCGAGGTCTTTTTAAGACGGAGACAGTGGCTCAATCAGGTGAGGAGAGAATCGGCCGTGGCCTCTGGCGAACAAGTTGAGCGGTTTGTAGTTCATAGCATCTACGATGTGTAGTGTGGAGATGGGCGGAGATCCAATAAATGTAACATTCCTCCCACACATGTTTCTTTATTATTGCTCTACGCGAAAGTGGGAGAGGGATTTTGTACTACTTTACGAAAATTTTTCATTTAGGAATTACGCTCGCTTATATTTTTATTAGTATGCAAGAAACGTATGTTGTATAAGATATATAACGGTATATCTTGTTATTTCCGTGCTTTTATTTGCATTGCTTATGACCAATACGTCGACAAAGTATCTAATATAATCGTAAATCTAAATTTTACTGCTCGGTACTTTGTAGTCCACACATGTTTCGCCCGACGTGACGCTTCAGTCAGACATAACATAAAACGTATATTTAGATAGCTGAAGAATGGCGCTGATGCAGTAAAACTTATGTATAAATTCTTATTCCATGTGCTTTGGATAATCTAGTAGATAAATCCAAATTTTTGGTAGTTAATTTTTGCTACCGTACATAAACAGATCTAGTTTTGGAATTGTGCTGACAATTTTGCTGTATGTTTTTTATGTTTATGTTTGTTGCAACGTGTACCTATTTTTTAACGTTAAGAGTTTTGAATACCAATGCACCGGTAGTTCCAATAGTTTAAAGAGTACTGGATTTTCTGATCTTAATAAAATATAAAATTTTTGCTATAGTGTTGTGCATGTCTTATCGAGCCTCAATAAGTAAGAACTGAATATTTTTCAGCTAGCTTTTCTCTGTGCCAAGTGCAGTAGTGTAATTATATATCCTTTTATGTTTCTTTGGTAGTTGAGGTAATACTTTTTCAGCTGTGATTTAGTATTTTTATAGACATTATTAATTTGTTTTTCTATTTAAGTAATGGTGTAATTTATGTAAGTTTGAACCATGAATTCACATTTTCGGGTTTAGTTAATATATAATTTTTTTAAAATTAGTGTTTAATCTTCGTGGCATTTTGATTTATTTCTAAAGTTTTAAATTGCAAATATAATTGTTTCTTATTTTTATTGAAATTTACTTTTACAGAAAATTTTCGTTTCTGTCATGTTTTATAGTGGTATGTTGCAATGAACTATGTGTTTGGAATTTTACTTGTTTATATTCAGAATATGATGAAGTTGTTGATACAATAAACAACTTACATTTAAGTAAGGTTAATTACACTGCAGGTTGGGAAGATCTGTGTTAAACGTTTGGCAGAGGGACAATTTCTGCCGCTAGTGCGCTGCGGTCGCCAACGGGGCTATTTTAATATTGCAGTAAAAAAAAATAATCTCACTTATTTGTTAGTTAAATGTTGACCTGATACTGGTTGTATTGGCTGTTTTTAAATTATCATCTGTAATCTTTATTTTCAAGGTAATAGATACACCTTTAAGACGTAATTGTTTATGTAAGCAATGTAAACAGAAGTGCGTGCATTTGTTTACAAATGCATAGAGAGTACGCCAATAAAATGAATAACTTTGTGGGAATAACTTTTTCACAACAAATACTATAGTATCTTCCCGGGTTTACTTCACAATTTTTGTGTTAAATGTAACATTACGTTAACAGTAATATTTATTCTTTTGCTGATTTTTCTAATATCTCTGTACAGTTAAGAATTAACTACGTATGGAATAAGATTAGTCGTAAGCACACAAACAGAACCTAGTAAACTACAAAATGTTATACAAAATATAGTTACACATAAATTACTTATTAAGTTACTAAATACAAGTCATGACTTAAAAAGTTCATGCTCTTCAAAATTAAATATCGTCTGACAACCATACAACTAATGTTTTCGCGCTAGGAACTTGTAAACAACCACACGCATTTCTAATAAGTAAATACAGCTTACAGGCGTACCTATTAGTTTGAAAATAAAGATTAAATATTATAATTTTAAAACTGTTAAAATGTACCGTAAAATAGTACGAACACAATATTTTATGAACAAATCATTTATATATGGTACTGTACTTCCATTTACCGTAATGTTAAAATGTCTCTGTTAGCGAATGCAGCGCATCTAGTGGCAGAATTTTCCCTGTGACAAACTCTCCCATAAGTAAATACTCGTTCTTTTGAATTTAACCTTAATTGGACTATTTTGATATATTAATTTACAATAAATGTTTGTGAATCTGAGATTTTGGTTATTCGTACAATATGTAGTATACGCGAGCCGACTGACTTTGCTGTACTAAAGAGTTGTAAGTTATACACATCAATGGTGTTTTGCAAAAAGCGAGTTGTAAACAGACGTGAGTCTTATTGATAACGCCCTTCTTGCAAAACACCATCGATATAATATTTTGGCGAAACTGTTTTAAGTGCATTACGCTGATTTTCGATTATGCACGGTCTGAAAGCGTTGTTATTCCTGTTTAATTTTCCTTATGATGCCGCTGACATAAAATGATTTACACTTCTGCATAGACTTCATTTGCAACTATATTACTATGGTCACTTGTCTTCTTAGTAGGTAATGCACTTACAGAGATAATCTATAAGATGCCAGTATGATGTATGTCAAACTTTTGAATTAACCTCTTCTCAAACAATATTAGTTTACTTTGATTTTACACGAGTTTCTGCAATTAGTTCGATTCCATTGTAGTATTTTCCTTACTGCTTAGTATTTACTTATGTGTCCGATGGATGGATATTATTAAATAAATAATAAATATGAGAACTGTAGTTAGTGTATGTTGATACTACGTCGTACAGGTAAGTAATGCGTATTGCTTAAAAGAATAATGTTAAAGTAAAGGCTGAAAAAGATACATTTATTAATACACATAAAATTTACTGATGTCATTCCCTACACAACAAAATCTAGAGGATACCTTTTCACTGCACAGAAACATAACCTACGACATATTCTGTGGGCGGTTCTCTCATTCGCGATGTAGTGTAGATGAAAGCAGGATGATTTAACTTAGTGAAAATCTCGGGGTTCAAAACATTGTAATTTAGAAAACCTCTGCTCAACAGTCGTAGAAAACATAAGACCTCAAACTCATACCTCTGGTCTTGGGAGTATATGTTCTGAATTATATTACTTATGTTTCAAAATCTTTAACACAACAAATTATTACTATACGAAATTTAGGCGGACCATTATCTCTACAAATGTTAAATAAACATTTTGCCGACACAGTTTCAATGTATAAAATTCCAAGTGGTGGATAGTCATAATATAATAGAGTCAAATAAATCAAGATCAATGCGTCGATCTTACAGTCTCGCAGTCGCTGACTTGAATCTCACCACAAAGCTATTAATTCAAAAAGCTAATCAAACATTTTTGCCTCTTCTTAAATGGCCAAACTTATGTAGGTTGATTTCCTATCCTAAGCTCTCTCCCTGGAGCTTCCTAAATTACGTTGGCGGCAGATAAAGATAAGTTTTTGCAGACCTATCTGCCGTGACATCTCGCTGGTATGAAGGGGAGATAGAGAAGATGAAGCATTGCAATAGCACAAATGTTTAAAAGGGTCTAGCTCAAGACTTTATTGCCTAGGAAGTTTTAAACTTTTGCCCATAGAAATAGGAGTAAAATAAATGCTAAATGGTGCATAAACTACTGAAATTACTGATACATTATGTTAGTTAGGTTATCCTCAATAAAATAAATAAAATATAGAAATATTGAAATTACACAATTTAGGTTATTAAAACATTATTTGAGGCAGTATTTATAATCTAAAATCAATTAAAGTTCAAAATAACACTGTAAACATAACAATTACATAAATACAAGAAAACCACAATTTATTTAATACAAAAGCCAAAAAGTATCTGTAATATAATTACGCCATTCAAGTCTTTTTTTTTTTTTTTGTGGGCTTTGTAAGCATGCTTTTAACTGGCGCTTTGGTTTGTCCTGAAACTGTTCAGTGTGATTGCCAGCTAGTCGAGTTATTCATTACCTACCATGTTCTCACACTACATGGCCATACAGTCTGCGTGATGGTTGATGGTCGGTTGAACTGTAATGCTGAAAATGAGATGGACCGTTTCCAATTAAACTTGTCATCACAGTACCAGAAACGCAACAATTCAAGCTTCTGCGCTGTGTTTGGCACCACATCACGTACAATGGGACCCTACAACATTGTGCGTCGTGTGATTGGATGCACTCACCGAGTCTATACAGTCAATAATACACAGTATCATTCGTATCACACAGGAAGTTTTTACAGTATTTTACAGTGAAATTACGGCGTGTTTGCAACACTTGGAACGGCGTTTACTTCCGTACTGCAGTTCGTACATGAAATCACAGTGCTGTCATTAACTGGCGAGTGGTGTAATCACACCCAAGAATCATACCACTTGCCGATGCCGTCTGAAAATAATTGCGCCCAGATTGTAACAAATATGTACTCAGGGATATAGCTAAGGGGATGGGATATCGTGAAAAATCCTCCTACCTCTGATCGAACTACACTAAATTTCAACAAAAATTTCAAAACAATCTTCCTATTAAATAAATATAGCTGCAATAATTTCAAGCAAACAAAATCAGTGCTTGTTCTGTCTGTATGTGCATGTATAAAGGGTATGTGCGTATAGTAAATTGTAACAAAAACATCCCCTTGACTCCCACCCCCCCCCCAAAAAAAATAATCTGTCTACGTCCCTGGTTATACTCTGTGACTATACAAATCAGGGACAGGCCGATGTTATTTTCGGATGTGTCATGTCCGGGTTAGCAAGTTAAAACACTATAATGATTCCGTTTCACTACTCAACGTCATCCCCTCCACTTTTTCTCTCCCCTAGATCCGTGAAGTATTTGAAATGTGCTGGAAGTTTCAACAAATAAGTGACCGTACATGCATCAACAACCATGACTCATTAAATACCACAAAACTCGTGTTATGCTCTGTATTTGCTATAAGCCTTATTTTAATGTTAGTAACAAGGTTCAGTGTGTACTATTTTGATTGGCGTTAGGCGTGTGCAGCCGTGGTATCATTGTGTCTTGTATAAAATGTAGTGTTGTTCTCAAAGTTGCCAGCTGTAATGTTAGGAAACTTACTAACTTAACTCTTACTAAAATTATTCAAGTATGATATGACGCAGTCGGAGAGTTCAACATCTTGTTGCGCCAGGTGCTTGAAGCATCCACATTGTGAATTGTTTTAATCTGCTTAAGCGCAAGTGTTTTGTGTGCATTTGTATTTGCTTATACGTAGTGTTTTTGTAGTCTATTTTGCTTGATTTTCGTTGTGTGCGAACTCATCGTTATGCCTCCTGTGAAGGTTTTGAAACATCGACTTCAGCTTCAGGAGTGCAGACAGGTGTAGCTTACACGCGTCCATGTACTTACGAGAGCAGACTAACAGCTGTTCAGACAAAAGTCGCCATGTGGCACGGGTAATAATTCGAGCAGTACTCATAGTCACAACCAAAATCACAATGAATTAAAACTGAATGCAATGTTTTCAAAATATCGAAGAAAAAGAGCACAAAAAAATATTTTATGGAATATATGCAGAATGTTCATGAAAGTATGTTACACATTCTGCGAGACGATTCCTCGTAAATAGTGAGGTAAAATTGTGTAATTAAAGCTTTTAGTTGGCGCATATCTTAAGACTGCTCTGCATCAGAAAATTCGTAGTTTTGTAATTGTACCAAACATTGTCCAAATATTACGATTTACGTTAATAGTAATTTCACACAAAGTAAATTTCGGTTCCATAGTTTTTATAAAAGAGCATGTCAAAGTAGTATAAGCTATTCAAACGATACGGATGAAACAATTTGCAGTGAAAGTAATTGTTTTAAGCTTTGTTGTTCCAAGTAAAATTTCTTTGTATTAAAATAATTCTTTAATTTACGTTGATTTAAAAATTAAAAATAATAATAATTTTTACGTGAAATAACAAAGTTGTTATGTAGCTTAAACACCTATTTCGATCTAAATTATTTAATTCATATCGTTTGAATAGTTCTTACTTACGGTAAGTAGCGAAAATAATCTAATCGCTACTTCGACATGCGTTTGTAAAACCTAGTTTACACCAACGATAACTGCTAATAACACGTGTTTTCAACTAAGGTATTAACGATGTTGTAATAATGCTTGAAAATTGTTGACATCGTCATGTTATCAACAATTTTCAAGCATTTTTGCAACATTGTTTATAACTTCGTTGAAAGTACGTGATATTAGCAGTGTTATCGTTGGTGTAAACTAGACTTTAGAAAATTATGGTACCAAAAATATTCTATTAGTAGGAAATTACAATTAATATATGGTGTAAGAGTTAGACAGTGTTTGGTGCAATTATGAAATTACGAATTTTTCTATGCTGGGTGCCTTAATTCGCATTGAAAATTTACATTGGAAGTAATATTTGTTACAGTAACCAAAAGTAAGAAAAAATACAAAATAGCATTTCGGGTGCGTTTTAATAATAATAATAAGATTTGGTTCTATGAAAATACGGTTTCAAATAAATTTCACCCTCAATAAATTGTGGGGTTCCTTGAACATCCTTTGTATTGTGTGTTGTCTGCGTGTAAGGCTCCACGTATTCTACTGTCCACACGTCCTAACTTACTGCATTACTACGGCTAGCATGTGCGTCGCATGCTATTGGGCCTCGTGTTATTTATATATTTACGGGCGAAAGACACATAGCCACCAGGGGCTCAGAGCTGGCGCGCGGACAGTACGGCCGTGCCTTCAAAAACGGTTCACTTGAGGTTCTTGGGACAAGGGGACCATTTTTTTATGTTCATTGGGGACCCTTATACAAAATGTGTCATTTAATAGAAAAGTTTAATGGTAAAAATTCCTATGCCAAAAAAAAAATATCTGCTGAAGGTGAAAGGTATTTGAATCAATTTTTTCTCAGATTGCAGATATTGTTATCATTTAACCACAGCTGTAAATACATTATTTATTCCTCTTTATTTGTGGTTATCACAACAAATGATTTTCATTGTCAATATTCAATCGCGTTTTTATCCTTTAAGATGTGCACCAACCACAAGTTTCATTATATAACTTTACTACCTCGTTTTACTAGGAATCATCTCGCAAAGTTTGTAAGATTCTTTCGTGAACATTCGGTATATAGAACGACAAGTAAAAAGAATGAGCAGCGGACGTCACATTTAGTAAAATTACTAACATGTATAAAATGTAGGTCGTCTATTTTTTTATTGTAGTTATCTTAAAACATATAACAGCATTACAGGCGTTCATCACAATCATGGTGATAAGCTAAATCTGATCATGTGACTGAGAAAATCCACCCTACTTAATCTCGTAAGTTTTTGCCAACGCCTACATGGAACATGATTCCGTGTTCCCAAACCCCCACATAGATACGAAAGTGTCCTGTCATTCTTTTTAAAATCGAAAATGAAATGTTATCAGAAGTGTAACATTTTTTTAGTTAGTTTGTTTGTTATTCTTTCCTACGCAAACGAAATGGGATCATGACCTACCTCCTCTACACTGAAAGTCTGGATCTTTCCTTGGAAGCGAGGGTCTGTGACGACTCCGGGGTCACGAACCCAAGACGCCTTCGTGCCCCGCGACACGTGACCAACGGCTCCTTCCTCTTCGACACGGCCCTCGGCGAGAGATTCAGCTAACTCTAGCGTGACGCGGCTTAACATCCCCGCCGAGGACGACGGAGCTTCTGCCTGAAATTTGCTCGCTGGCCCGTACCAACTCCACAGCCTCCCATGGGCGAGAGAGCATTTCCGCTCTTGGAAACTGCCCCAGGGCCGCAAGTCCCGTCCTTAGTCCTGCCCCTGAAGGCGAACTTTGTCCAAGTCGTCTACTTCTCTCAAAACTAGTTCTGCTTTATGGGGCGGTTACATTGTCTCTGAATAAGTTCAAAGTTAACTAGTTTCATGTGTAGTTTCGCGTGACTTGACTTTTTGCTGCTTTCCTATTGTCTGTTTTGAGAGAAACGAAATTTTTAACCATGGTTGCATTTTGGTGTGACATTTTGCCTTCGTAAGATTAAATAAACTTCCATACTTAAAACCACTTAACAATAGTTATACAAGCTTAGAAAGATTGTAATTAGTTGCCCTCTAATAAATAAAATATAACGAATATAAAGTGTTAATGTGACAACAATGAAATAAGATACGTTCCAGAGTCCAAGTTTGTGTAAGTTAGAAAGTTAATCGATTTTATTCGGGTTAGCCTATTGTCGCTGATGCGTTTAGTTGTAAATTTGATCAAACATGGTTGCCGAATGTTTTTAAGACCGGTAGTGTGACCGTGGCATTAGTTTACGGTTAACCGAACACATTTCAAGTCAACGTTGGAAATAACTTCTACTTGCATGTTTTCTTAGTGACAAAGGCGGATCTAGGGGCCGGG